>LZPO01097339.1:72234-96247 GCA_001675575.1 Neotoma lepida | reverse complement strand
ACAGACAGACAGACACACACACACACACACACACACACACACACACACACACCCCTTCTAAGAATTCTTCCTTTGGCCTTCTTTTCTCTTACCGGGTTTTCAAGGATTCTGCTTGGTCCTCTGGAGGTTTAAGTTTAGTGCTGAAAGTTCACGTCTTTCCATTATTAGCTTTTGTGCTGAGCGTACAATATCAGAATTTCCTATGATTTCTTCCTCTTAGCACCCATATACTTTTAAAATCAATGATTTGCAAAGTAAAAAGAAGTCNTTTCAGTAAATATTTGTGAGGCAGTTCCATCTTCCCCCGCTTTCTGGCAGAGCAAAGGCCTTTCTAAGCCTGGTGTTGAGAGGATGATGCTCTATCGATTTTCTGCCTGCTACTCCTTCCATCATCGCATCACTTGTAGGAAGAATAGAATTACCCTCGCTCAGATATGTGGGTCTTTTTGTGTGTGTTTGAGTCTGAAAACCAACTCCAGGCTACTTGTAGTTGTCTTATTGAATAATAAATGAAGATNAAGGTCTGTTTGGCTCTGAATACAAGCTAACTTGAGTGTGAGTTAAATATGAAGGCCAACAAGCTTTTCCTGCAAGCACGGACTGCTTTTCGATTAGTTAAAAACCAACTAAACAAAAGCTAGCAACAACAACAACAATAACAAAATAACCCAAAGCCCAAATGGCTTAGTGGTAAAAGAATACTCTCTTTAGAGACTTTGGGTCCCAGGTGGTATGCATTTGGATGCCATTAGTGTTGCAGAACTTTGATGCTAANGGCTGAGCACAAGTCTACCCAGCTCTCCCTGGTATCGATTTCCTTCACACTGATTTAGTGTCGGCCTCTTGACATTTCTCTACTGCTGCTAGNAGCTCAGCTCTGGCCCCAAAGGGCTTCATTTAATGAAACATAGGGCTTAGACTGTGAGAAGCTTGCCTCAGGAATTGAAGCTGTAGACATCCCAATGGAGAAAACATCCAGGTAAGTCATGTGTGGGAACCACCAAGGGATGAGACGATGATACAGAACCTGAACCAGACATAGCATTTGTTTTAAAGAGAAAAGGGACTAGCAGTCTTCAAATGACNGTGGAGAGTTAACGGGAGCTGAATGATAAAGTGCTTCTATGAAATATGTACAGAAGTCGCACTGGGAGAGGAAATAAGAAGAGGTGGGAGCCACACGTTATAACTCTAGAGAAGTCTGTCTAGCTATGTATTAGAGCTGGGTACAGAAAACCAGGGCCTTTAGGGAGAGTTAATGCAAACATATTTTTAAAATAAAGTTTTATTTTAAAAGAGTTTTTTATTTACAGAAAAATCATGAAGATAGTAGAGAATTCCCATGTGCTCTGTACATAGTTTTCCCTCTTGGTAACATATAAGTGTGGCACATTTGTTCCTATTAATAAACCTATGTTGACAGATTATTTGTGGTGGTTTGAATGAGAACTGTCNCCTCTAGGCTAGGGTATCTGAACACTTAGTTCCCACTTGGTGGCAACTATTTGGGGGAGGTTTAGGAGGTGCCACCTTGCTGGAGAAAACACATCACTGGGGATGGGCTTTGAGACTTCATAGCCTTATCCCACTTCCAGTTTGCTCCCTCTCATTTGCATTTGTGATAAAGGATGTGAACCCTCATCTTTGTGGTCCTGCCACCATGCCTGCTTGTCTCCATGCCTTCCTGCCGTGATGGATTTGTAACTTCTGGAACCACAAGCCAAAATAGACCTCTTCCTTAGGTTGACTTTGGTCATAGTATTTTGTTACCCCAGCAGAAGGGTAACTTATGCATTAATATAAACTAAAAGCCCATACTTTATTTAGATTTCCTTAGTTTTCAACTGATGTTCTTTTCTGTTCCAGGTCATCTGTATGACACCTGGGTATCATATCTCCTAGGCTTCTCTGGATTGGGACAGTTTCCCAAACTTTCCTTGTTTTTGATGAGCTTGACAACTTTCAAAGTATTGATCAAGGANTGAGTCAAATGCCCTTCAATTGGGGATATAGGATTTATCTCCTGCTTTTTTCATTGTGTGCCATTTCCATCACATCAGAGGTATATACAATTCACATGACATAATTACTGATGGAAGAGAGCATCAAGGGAAGATTATGGTTGGTTGGAAACAGGCATTTAGCTTTTAGAATTAAGAAGATTTTGTCCCCATGTACAGGAAAATTCAATTCAAAGTAAAAGGAACACACGAGAGTGCCACCTGTATCAATGAACCAGATAATAATGTGTTGAATGATGATTTTAACAAGAGAAAATGTTTTTGCATCTCACAGAAGATGTGGTCAAAAAAACATAGTAAAAGCAAATGGGAGTTGGGGGGATATGAAACATATTTGAACCTTTTTCTGGTTACAAACATGGAAGAGTTTCAGTGCTACAAGTAGTTTACAATGAACCTACCTATAAAAGAACTGACCCCTGTGTGCAATGAAACTTTGAAACTGAAAATCTGAAATGATCTCACCATGCTCATCTACTCAGAATGAATCATAANAGACACAGGAGATCTCCTATGAGCTGTGCCTACTCTGTGGTATGATTCTTCAGCAAATAGCTGGACTCCAGTCTGACTTTCTGGGCCTCACCTATCCAGCAAANTATTGATTGTTATAATCAGGGCAAAAATAAAAATAACCGCAACTCCCCGTGCCTANGTTGTNTGAAGCTCACACCTCAGTGCCAAGGACATTGTGCAGCTTTTACAAGCTTAACAACCTCAGGTCCTCTGGCCTCAAAATGGTTTCTCTNGTTTCTTTAGAGAGATCAGCCAGTGTTTAGCACAGGAGTCTCCAAACTCACACACCAGAGAGGCTGGGATGAATATGAGCACAAGGGAGTAAAGTGCTTTGCAGTGCAAAACTCTGGGGTGTTAAGATCTGTTTGGGGTGGTTGAGGAAAGAACCTGAAAGGAAGGATGTTAGATTGTTGGGGTTTCCTGAACAAAGTGTCGCAATGTGGGGGCTTAAACAAAAGAAGCTTACTTCGTCATAGTGTGGAGGCAAGAAGTCTGAGGTCTAAGGATTAGCAGGACTTGNTTCTTTTGAGGTCTCTCTCCTTGCTGTGTGATGGCCATTCTTTCACAGGGACCNCATANACTCTTCTCTGTGCCTGTCTATGTCTTAATTAATCTCGGCTAATACCAGTCATAATGTATTTGGCCCCTAATGACCTCAGTTAACCTTAATTACCTCAGGTTTTGCACCAAAATGCACCCCATTCTAAAATACTGGTGGTTTGGGGTTCAATATACAATTTTGNGGGGATACAGCTCCACCTATAGAAATACAAGTGATTTGAAACAATGGGAGCATCCTTCCCTCCAGACTTGATTCTAGGAGTCAAAGATGACTGACATTTGGAGCAGACGTTTGGCTAGGCCATTTGAGGGGATTATAACAAGGAGTAAGTGAGAAGGAGCACTTTCCATGGGGAGAAAGGAGAAAACGTGTTGTGTAATATGGCTTTGTCAGGAGCCCATTTCCAGAGGATACCTGTGGCGTTCACACAGCTGCTCTGTCATTGTCCTCATCAGCAGCCAGAAAGCTGATTTCCTGGTGATTTTTTTCACCTAATTTTCTTTGCTTCTGCTTTAGAAGGGATAGTTTCAGTCTGGAATTTAAAAAAAAACAAAACAACAACAAAAAAAACCATGTCAGCCAGAATGCTGATTTATTAACGTATGTTGAGAAGCGTGATCACAGATAGACCTGGACACTCCAGGTCCTTGGCCAGCATGTGCTTTCCCTGTAGGCGCAGAGCCAGCATGTGCCCGTAAAAGAGGGTGGGTGGTGGGTGGGGGTGGGGGCGCTGCATTATCGTCAGAGGACAGCTTGGTGTGCATGGAATCAGACGAGAAGATAGTTTCCTGATTCAGTGACCCTGTGCTTTCCATTCTTTGGACAGTGAGCAGCAGCAAAGGCTGACCCCTGACCTCCCATCTTTCCCTCTGGCTCTTTCCCACCCAGCTCCACCAGCCCTGCTCTCAAAAGCATCCCTTAGTTTCCCCTGCGGCATGTTATGCACTGTAAGCATTTTTTTTTTTTTTTTTTTTTTGGTTTTTCGAGACAGGGTTTCTCTGTGTAGCTTTGGCGCCTTTCCGGGCTGGCCTCGAACTCACATAGATCCACCTGCCTCTGCCTCCCAAGTGCTGGGATTAAAGGCGTGCGGCCACCACCGCCCGGCCACACTGTAAGTATTTTGCTTTCTGTGCTGTGGCAAGATGTGTATAAGAGACAGGATTAAAGGCGTGCGGCCACCACCGCCCGGCCACACTGTAAGTATTTTGCTTTCTGTGCTGTGGCAACTTAATTACTTCAGCACTGTTCAATCAATGTGGGAATGTGAATGAAGAGACTTTATCGTGTGAACACACAAGTGGCCGGTGTTCAGTAACTACTGGACTGGTTATTGGAAATAATTTTATAAATGCCTGCTTTTGTTTTTGTCTTGTGGTATAAGACACTTCCTAGAAAATAATTCATAAACCGCAACCTTGTACCAATAGCGGTGAGGTGAGANAGGCAGGTTGGCATGTTTGCCTATCAGAAGAGAACCTGCTCAGAGGTTAAGCCATCTGTCAGTTTTTTTTTCCCTTTATTTTTGCCAAAACTTTAAAAATTAATCTTGAAGCTCATTCAATGTTCAGCATATTTGTGAAATATTTTCAGTTATCATAACATTTCCTTAAGTTTTGCATATTTTGGGGAATGACTGAAAGTATTTCCAAAATAAAGCCATGCACATGCACAAGACAAGCACTCATTAAAAATAGTTTTTGTGTCAAGTATAGTCAGCACCAAGGTACTGCATCGGAGCAGAAAAGATATTCACTGGACTTTGNTGTAGAGATTTTAATTTTTTAAATTGGTTCTTTGTACACTGGGCTTTGATCATGTTCCCTCCCCTACTCCAGCCCCTCCCAGCCCCACCTCCCCTTCCACCTAACTTTATCTCCTGTTTCCTCCGCCATCAAGTCCAGTTTGTACTGGCTCTACATTCCTGGATGTGTGGCCTTCCACTGGAACATGGGGAACATACCAGGGGCTACACTCTTAAGAAAACTCCCTCTTCCTCTCCCAGCAGCTATCAGTTGCTAATATTGCCCATCAAGGGGTAACCTCGTGCCCTCCTTCCCTCTCTGGNGGGATTTGGTCTGACTCAAGCTTGCACAGGTCTTGTGCATGCTGTTACAATGGCCGTCAATTCCTATGTGCAGCTGCCCTGCTGTGTCCTGATGATACTGTTTCCCTGGAGTCATTCACTGCCTCTGGCTCTTACATTCTTTTTGTCTCATCTTCCACACTGATTCCTGAGCCTTGGAAGGAGGGGGTGTGATATAGATACCCCACTTAGGGCTGAGCACTCCACAGTCTCCTAGTCTCAGCACCTTGGCCAGTGTTGGCTCTCCTGTCAATTTTCNATTAAAAGCACTTTCACCAAGCCTACTTGCCTTTGAGACTGTCTTCTCCCCTGTCTGCCCTCCCATCACTACTCCATGGGTTCACACTCACTGCTTGAGCCTTTCCTCTCCACAGTTGGCCTTCTTTCTTCCTTTAGCAACTCCTCATTCTCTAAATATGAGGGGCTCTCTTTCTGAAGAGCCCTGCTCAGTCCTGTCTTCCTAGGGGGATTCTATACTTCAGTATCCTCTTTCCCTGTTATGANCACCTATTCCCTCCCACACACACCTTCCTAGCAATTTCCATGTTAGAATCTCATTCCCTTGGAATTTTTACATAAAAACTAAAACAATATGTTCAGTAATTTTCCAGGCACAGGTCATTTCGAGTGAATTCCTTACAGCACCATTTGAAAGCTGACTTCCTCTTCTTTCTCCTCCTCCTCTTTCTCCTCCTCCTCCTCCTCCGGTCATTTCGAGTGAATTCCTTACAGCACCATTTGAAAGCTGACTTCCTCTTCTTTCTCCTCCTCCTCTTTCTCCTCCTCCTCTTTCTCCTCCTTCTCCTCCTCCTTTCTGTCCTCCCCCCTTTAACTAGGTTAAATCTGTATTTGGTAAAGTTTTCTCATTCTTTAGAAGCTATTTTTTAAAAAATTTAAAGAAATGTTTTGTATCTTGCAGTTCAGAATCTTCCAAGAATGAGTTCCTAAGATGATCTGTACCTAGTCATTATAGCCGTTGGGAAGGCACAGCGTTTCACAGATGAGTCATTAGCTTCTGGGCCCAGAGAACAAATCTGAAGAACCTTTTCATATCTTATAATTAAATACATTCTGCAGCTTGCAGATAAACATGCTGATCTGACAGTGAGTTAAGGGGTTTTATCAGCATTTGTGCACCTGCAGCGTTAACACTGAAAGACATGACTTCATTAAAACTCCCTGTGCTTGTGAGAACAATGAGGGACGGTCGTAGGTGTAGAAAAGAGNGACAGACACTTCTAGGTGGGGGTTTTAAGCTCATCATTGAAGAGATGAACTCATTCTATCCGACATGTCCAGCTGTGCAAACAGCAATGCCAAGTGAGCTGCGGTTAGCTGTACTAAGGCTGAGAACAGACTGGGCCATACATAAATGACGCAAACGCCTAATATACTCGAATGCTATGAATGCTGCACCCAGGGGGGATAAGAGCTCCAGAAGCAACACAAGAGATTTTGCTGACTGTCATGAAAGGAGATTGTGTTTCCAGGGCCTCTTTGAGGAAGATTCCTTTCTCCAGTGACTTTTTTGCCTTTTGAGGCCAGTGTTTCCTAGGATGATAACAATACAGAANATCAGTGTCTCCAAAAGCTCCATAGGGAAATCCCAAGGATTGCCACAGTTACCATCATCCTCTCCTAAAACCTCAGAATGGGGAAACAGTGTCTGTGTAGTCAGCCAGAAGAGGTAGACAGGGTGGGCTGGGTGGGTGAGAAGAGTCCTGAGCCTGGGTTAGGAGTTCCAGTTATGAGTGTTNCGGGCCAAAGAACTCAGGTTCTAGACGCTGTGGCCATAGAAAGGTGGGTCCCAGACAAGACACGCCTCAGTGAAAAGCCAACTTCATGTGAGGCCCTACTGGCGGGAGTGGATTCTTTATATGGTCCACTCTTGGCTGAGAGCTGTGAGGAGTCACTTCATGTGGCAGATACATAAGGAAATGCTTAGCAGCCAATATCAGCAAGCCCCGAGCGTCTGCACACCAATCCCCAACCTCTGTAGTACTGCCAGACAAATGGAAGAATACCAGTTATTTTTGAAAATTTCCCATGTAAAGTAAAATATATGTTGATTTCTCTAGTAGTCTTGGGAGCTGAATTTTGGGATCTCACCCATGCTTCAGGACCATCATGGATTGAATCTCTGGGAGAGAGGGCTTGAGACATCATTCTTCCACACGGTACTTATTCGGTCAGAAAAAACTTTATGAGTTGGGCATGGTAACACATANCATCTTAGCACTCCAGGAGATGGAGGCAGGAGAATGGCTCGTTTGAGACCAGCCTGGGCTGCATATTAAGATTTTGTCTCTTTAAAAAAAATTGGAAAATGTGCAATACAATATTCAGAAGTGATCTCAGAAATAACTCTGAGAATTTGCTGCAGGCTGTACTTGTACATTTCCTTCTGTTAGTCATGTTTCATGAAACCTACACTACCTCTTTGCTTTTTTGTCAGATGTATCGCAAGAGCTAAAACTATCTTTTAAGGAAGCTTGCTTTTGGACTGGTGAGACAGTTCAGCAGTTAAAGCGCTTGCTGTCTGGGTAAGAGGACTGAAGTTTGGATCCTAAGAAACTACATACATGCTCAGTGTGCACGGCGGCCTGCCTATAATTACAGCCTTGGCAATCACAAAATGGGATCCCCAGAGCAAACTGGCCATATCTGTGGGGGCCATGAGCTCTGGGTTTTTTTGGGAGACGCTGCCTCAAGGTTTAAGAGAGACTGAAGAAGAGTCCCTGCACCTACCCTGGCCTCCTCCACATGCTGCACCCAGGTATGCTTACACACATATGAACACAAACACATGAAAAGGGGGAAAATGTTCTCTTTCGTAGGGTGTGAGCATAAGACAGAAATGCAGTAAGAGATATAATCCCATGTTAAAAATAAGCACAACTGTTTTTTAGAAATGCAGGGAAATTTCTTTGCATTTGAATTTTTTTAGTGTTTATAGATAGACTCTAAACTCCTTTAAATTCTTGGGCCAGTGAGATGGCACTTGCCACACAAGACTGGTGACCAGAGTTTGATTCTTGGAGTCCATATAAAGACAGCAAGAGAAAATAAACTCGACAAAGCTGTCCACTGGCCTCCTCCTGTTCACAATGGTATGTGTCCCCCCAACCTCAATAAATCAACACATAAAATAATCTTAAAATCTTTGCTAGCTATACATCTGATAGAGAATTAATGTAAGATGAATTTCTAACCAGTCTTATTAATAAACACACAGAACAAGAAATAAGGGTGAAAATCTGACAGAGATCAGAGGAATTAGGAGCAAGCCACCACTAGCCTCACCTCACCAACACTGCTGCTGCTTCCAAAGAGCGAAGTGAAGAGAAGAGAGCCACTTCCTGTCTAACCGGGCTTTTTATGCCTGTCCATTCTGCTAACTCATTTCCTATCTCCACCAAACTACATCACTTCCTGTCTGTCTGCACAGACCTCTAGAACTCTATGGCTGATGCTGGAATTAAAGGCGTGTGCCACCACCACCTTCCACTAGTTTCCTAATGTGACCTTGGACTCACAGAGAACCAAATAGATTAAGGGNGTGTGCTAATTTGCAAGACTTTTGTTTTTACTATTAGTGGCTGGCTGCTCCGTTTTTCCTCCGATCCTCAGATAAATTTTATTGGGGACACAGATAAAATATCACCACAAATTAATATCTAGAAAACACAAAGAATTAAAAAAAAACTAAACAAGAAGTCAAACAACCCAACCAATAAATGTGTTAATGAAATCAGTATAGTTATCAAAAGATGAAATGTACATGTCCAATAAACATGAAAAAAGGCTCAGCATCATTAGCCATCAGAAGAATGCAAATTAAAACTACATTAAGGGCCGGAGAGATCATTACCTGCCTTGCAAGCATGAGGACCTGAATGTAATACCCAGAACCACTTAAAAAAAGTTGGATGTGATGGACTCACTTGTAATCCCAGTGCTGGGAAGACAGACACAGGCGGAACTCTAGGGCTCTCTGACNGGCCAGCCTAGCCTACTTGGTGAGTTGCAGGCCATTANGAGATACTGCCTAAAAAAAAAATATCATCCATGTCAGAGGGTTATTCCATAGCTCCCACATGCACAAGAATACACAGCAACACACACATATGNACCCACACACATATGAGAGTGTGCACACACCTCCCCCCAAAACACATCTATATTGAGATTCCATTTATCCCAGTCATAATGTCTGTCATTAAGAAAACAAGTAAATGTTGATGAAGACATGGACAAAGGGATCCCTATACAATGCTGGAGAGAAATTGGTCCAGCCATGATGGAAATCAGTATGAAGACTCTTTAAAAACTAAACATAGACCTACTGTATGGTCCAGCTCTCCCACTCCTATGTGTCTACTGGAAGATTCCAAGGAAACATCACAGAGATACTTGCAGAGGGATGCTATCACAGCATTAGTTACAGTTATGAAGTTAGGGAAACAGCCAATCTGTCTGTCAGAAGAGGAATGGGTAAAGAGAAGTGCTATATATCACAATGGAAAGTTTTTCAGACATTAAAGAAGACTGGAGTGATGTCATGTACAGGAAAATGTACACAACTAGGGGGAATCATACTGAGTGAATTAAATCAGTCTCAGAAAGACAAATATTGACTATTTTCTCTCACTTGTACATTCCAGATTTTATATGGAGGCATAAAACCGTGGAGGTAAGCTAGGAGAAAAGAGACTCACAGGAGTGAGGGGACCTGAGAAGTGAAAAGATAGCAGGTTCTAGTGGGCATATGTTCAAAGTACTTTATCTATGTACATGAAAGTAATCTTGTGTATAATAAAATAAAAATTACTTTAAAAGCATTAGTTACTTCTTTTTATGCCCTATTTCAACCCAATACAATGTTCAGCATGATAACTGTTCAGCCGTTGGATTGGCTAATCTAAATGTGAAACACACATAATTAACCGAATGTTTAAATATTCTCAAACATTTCTGTGTATTACTTTGTTCTTGGTCTATACTCTTAAACATATATCCATGTCTGTCTACTCCAGGAATCGCAGCAGACAGATCTCAGAATTTATTGGCATGTTGGTCAATAAGTTACTGAAGTTAATCTTTATTCAATGAATCATCAGCAAGGCAGATACTCAGATGACAAGTGTTCAATTTTCAGAAATCTCTTCCTNAATCTGTCTCTCTTCCTTCTGTCTTCCTAATTATTGATTTAATGTGTGAGCCCCTCCTCCCAACCCTTTAGCCAGCACCCTTGAGAGTTCAGTCTTTGAGAGATGTTCTCATTAGAGTCAATAATTCACCATGGCNTATTATATAGTGCCCTGAATATCTATAAAGCCGTTCTTTCATGTTGTACATCCTGGGGTGCTCAAATAATTAATTTGACTAGCTTTACAGAACAATACNTTCTATTGTGAGTGGTAAAAATGTACTATGCACAGAAGCAAATGTGCAGACATGGCTAGGAGGACAGGCTCTGTAGGGGAGCTTCCCCGGAGGATGTAGTGATGGAGTCACGTACTTCTGTCCTTGACTCTCTATAATGCTATCAAATGCACTTGTGATGTGGAAACAATCAATTGCCAATTGATCGAAATTCTTCCTTTGGGTGTTTTCTTCTTTAGTCTAGCTTTTAAGAATAAGAAGAATTCTTTAGAACAGTTTACTTGGTNGCATTAAAAACCTTTCTTTGACAAGACACAATACGGAGACTCAGGAAACCCTACCATCTGTTCCTCGCATCAGTTCGGAGCTGCNGGGTTTTAAATAGATACTTGTATGAAAGTTAAAGACTTCTAGTTAGTTCATATTAATGGAAGCCATTGGTTAATGGCCAATTTGGCTAATGAAAAAAAAAAGGTTTGTACATTAATGTTTTAGTTATTGCTAAGTAACAATGCAGACTCAAATTTAGACTATGGCACATGAGTAACAATGTAGATGAACTTTTAAATAAAACAAGAACCCTTAAACTTGTATGCCACGATTAAGAGTCAGTGGTTCCGATTCAAATTACTCTTCGATGAGAAACTAAGTAGGAGGCCTTTTGAGTTAAGGTTGCCTTGGGGTCCAGTCCTGTCAAATGGAGGTGAGTTCCTTCCAGCTTGAATAGTCTGTATTTCTTTCTATGATCATGGCTTAGCTTCCAATGAAAGAATCCCTCATCAGTAGGAACAGAAAAATTCAATGACCATCAGAGAAAGACAGAAGGAAGAATGAAGGCAGGGAAGGAAAGAAGGGGGAGAGAGAGGGAAGAAGGAAGGGAAGGAGGAAGGGAGGGAGGGAGGAAGCAGACCTTGAGACACTATAGCATCACATAGAAGCTGGGGAGAAACAGTGTCACCCTAGAGCGCAAAGGTCTCTCTAAAGTACTGAAGCATCTGCCTTACTCTCTGAGGATCGGTCTTCCTGGGGACTTGGAGGCACCTGGGAAATCTGAGACTGTGCTTTCTTTTCTGGAATACTGAATGCCANCTCAACCAGATTGGACAGTTTTTTCCCCATGCTGCCCATCATGGTATAAAGACTCATTTAATTATGCTAAACTAGTAAGAGAGATTATATTTATAAATATTTTGCACATCCAAGCTGTAGCATGTATTACATTTGTGTTCTAGTTATCCACTATTTCCTGCTGTGGATAATTGTATTTTGTAAACTGAACCNGTCCCCATATTTAATATTGGAATCCTAGGCAAAGAAGCACATGTTTTCTTGCACATTGTATTATACTTGTCACTAAAAGTCCTTTGTCTCCAGGCATCTGTTTCTGAGTGGTATTCCTAAGAACCCAATTGGTACAACTTTTTGGAGTTAATAAAACTCTGTTCCCACTGGTTTCCATTGCTGTTCTGTGCAAAATTCCCCACTGGGTATTTGATGAATTTCTACTCCTTGGGGGCCCCATTTTTTGTGAGTATGCCGGGGATCCACATGCCTTGTCACAGGGAGGAAGATGATTTCCTCTGATAACACTCCCCTGGCACCTGAGGAACTTCTCAGTCCTTTATTTGGCTGTTTCTGTTATGCTGGCATGGGGCCAGAGCACTGGGGAAGAAAGGGTTGTGCTTTTACAGAGAACACTTTATTCCCTCTTGGGAAAAGTGAACATGACTCAATGTCAGGAAGGGAAATTTTTCATATAGATAAAGGGAAGGAGCATCCGCCTCCCTTTTTTAATGGTTAAAACACATTTAACGGTCCTTCTGTGTTTTGTTTTCTTGGGGAGCTTGAATTATTTCAAAAAAGACTCTGATTTCTTGAAACAAGACCAAGCCCAGCTTTTTTTTTTTTTTTTTTTTTTTTAATGGAGACTATTTTCCATTTCCCTAAAGATGAGTATGGTGAGGGGAACTAAAAAAGTGGGATGCAGATTGGGGGGTGTGAGGGTAGTTTTGGAAATAAATATCCAAGAGAACGCAATCTGAACTCTTGCATTTGAGTAGACGGATGGCAGTTACTAAAGGTGGATCAGACAAGACAACTGATGATCAATGTACCACATTGTATAGAACCTTGCTATTAAAAATCACGAAGACCGTACCCTGATTTCTAAGGTGATGGCAAAAGTTGCTTCAATCCTTGTTGACCACTGCCGCGTCTGCCTTTGCTCAATCCTGACATAGCTAGAGTGTGTAGGGATTGTTCTACTTCATTTNTGAAAAACAAGCCCCACCTTGGAGTTCTGGGAATGTGCTCAGTAACATTATATATGCTCAATAAATATTTCTGAATTGCCAAGATAGGCATTTATTGATTCAAATGCAGAAATTCATATTGACTCCAGGAAAGGCCGTGCTCATCAGATTGAGGGAAATATCTGTTTTTCCTTAAGTTCTCTGTAATAAAAAGACAAGTGTGTTGATAATCAAGGCACAGAAAATTATATTTGCCTCTTATTTTTTTCCAGGCTCTAGTTAACCTGTTAGTAAAGGATGAGGAGTGCTTCATATGACAGAGCGATAGAGACCCCTCCAGCAGCCATTCGCCACATTCCCATTTCTTAACACCTAACATAAATGGATGAACCTACTACTTTGTTACTGTCTTATTTCACTTGACATAATGTCTTCAAGGTTCATCCATGATGTAGCATGTGCCAAAGTCTTCTTTCTATTTAGGGCTGCATAATATTCTGCTGTATGTGTATGTATTTTCCTGTTAATCTTTATCCATTAATATGAATTTTGAGGAACACATACATTTGGTTTATAGCACACCCCAAAAGATATTCACATCCTCATCTCTAGAAACTGAATATTATACAGCAAAAAAACTGTCTCTTATACACATCTAGATGTGTATGATGGGTTGCAATCTGGCTTTTCCAGATAGGTCTTAAATGCAGACACCTGAATCTTCNTAAGAGGGAAATGGGGAAATCAGAAATAAGTTCAGTCTGCCTCCAACTAGTTATCCTCCTGCTTCTGCTCAGCTCTCATTTCCCTTTCTTAGACTGAACACTCTGGAGAACAACATTTTGCACAGTCATTTTGGGTCTATTCTTGGTGATTTGTAAATTGTTCATTTTGTGTACTTCATCTTTTGAGAGTCGTTGTATTTTTTTCCCTTCTCTTCCTTTCCCTTCCCTCCACTCTTCCCTTCACTCCTCTCCTCTTTTCTTCCTGTCTTTGTTTCCCTTTCCTCTCTCCTTCATCCCTCCCTCCATCTCTTCCTTCTTTTTCTTTCTGTGCTGGGCTAAAGATACATCTCAAGGCCTCACACATGCTAGGCAAATGATCCACCACTGAGCTATATCCTCAGGCTCCTAGAGTTCTTGATTTTTGTTATTTTATTAATTCAAGTAATAAAAATNTGAATAATTTAAAATGCAAAACAGATTTTTAATACTTGTGCTTATGCAATTCTAGATGTACCTCTACAGCATTCTGAACCAAAATGGTAATTATATTATAATAAATCCCATTTCCTGGATATTCCAATGAAAAATTGGTTTTGGGTTTTTGTGTGTGTGTGTGCAAGATAAATTCCACTAATAAGGAGACTGAATGTTTTGCTTCAAACAAAAACACTATGTGTTTGATAATATCAAGTAATAACAACTTCAGTATTTTAGAAATTTTGTGTATAGCTATTATCAATTCTATCTTCTTTAACTAATATCAATTTCTTTTTTCAAAATGAGTAATTAGGGAGCTGTCCCACTTCTGGAGAACCAGTAATTCTGAAATTTTAAACATTATTAGTTTCAAAATTATTTCATTTTCACTTGAAGAGAAAGGTGCAAAGAAGTGGGAAATTGCACAAAACCCTCTGAACTGACAAATTTCTGAAGTATTATAGAAATGAGCACACCGTGAATAGCCATGAGGATTTTCAATGGGAATGGAACCCTGAGTCTCAGGAACCATTAGGTATTTTTCCCAAATGGACATAATTCCCAAGGAGATAATTGTGGAACTAATAGTTTATATACAAGGGTGGATGGTAAATAAGAATGAATCAGTGCTTCTTTGGAAAGTAGTTTGTAACAGCTGCAGACATGACAGTGGGGAGGCTGTAACTCCAGCTGCCTGAAGACACTTAGCTAGATGGACCCTTTGTTTCATCCCGGTGACTTCCCGTTTTGTTTGTATAGTCAGGCCTTAGTTGTGTGTACGGCTTTAAGAATCTGCTGATAGCGTATGCATTGCTTTTCTTCCCCTTTCAAAGTAAAAAGCTCTAGGGAGAGTCCTTTCTGCCTCTATCTTTGAACTTNGGTCTCAGATCATCCCCTGGAATAGTATCTGGGTTTCAGTATGCCATCTTGCAGCTTCAAAAAGATATTATAAACAATTTTGACTGCAATAATAAAGTTGAAAGTGTACAATAAATAATTTAGTTAATTTATGAGACAGTTCAGAAGAGGCACAGTAGAAATTTTTCTTTAATATAACACAGTTGTAGCAGGAAGCTTAGGACATCAGTGGGGCTGTCCATTTGGGATATTGTTAATTAAGTCTATTAAGAAGCAGTTGAAGGTACTAAGTAGGTTCAGCTAGTCTTGATAGAGCATGGAGGTTTAAGTTTCCTGAAGATATTGGGGTAATTTTCCCCAAATTGTGTATATTTTCCTCTCTCTTGGAAGTTTGAATAAAACTACCATTAAGGCTAATTTTGGAAGAGTGGAAGTCAGTTACTTAAAATGATGATGAATATGTTTTGTTTNAGGACATGGCCGCACANAGCCCAGGCTGGCCTTGAACTTGATATGTAGCTGAGGGATAATCTTGAACTCTGATCCTTCTACTTCAAACTTTTGAGTGCAAAGTTTGTGGGAGTGTGGCATGCTAGGGATTGACCTCAACGCTNCGGATGTGCTAGGCAAGTGTGCTACTGACTCAACTACATCTCTAGCCCCAAATGCATTATTTTTGAAGCTTAAAATTTCTTGAGTAACTATAGATTATAGTAAATCAGCTCTTAATCAGCAAGTCAACACGCATTTGTTGGGTAGTTACTCTGAAAATGTGTTTACCNTTGCTAGGTGACACTGACTGGGTCACATGAAGGGCATCACCTCATAAGGGAAAGAGGAATGTAGTTAGTGGGGTTTTTTTTGTTTTTTGTTTTTTTACTCTTTTCTGTTTGGGGGCCTGCCACCAGCTCCAGCTCCCAAATAAATACATGGAGACTTATTCTCATTTATGAATGCCTGGTCTTAGCTTGGCTTGTTTCTAGTCAGCTTTTCTTAATTTAAATTATTTCATCTATCTTTTGCCTCTGGGCTTTTACCTTTCTTTATTTCTGTGTATCTTTTCTTTCCCTTTTACTTTGTGTCTGGCTGTGTGACTGGGTAGCTGGCCCTTGGCATTCTCCTCCCCTTTTCTCTCGCCTCTATCTCCTCTTCCCAGATTTCTCCTCCTATTTATTCTTTCTGCCTGCCAGCTCCACCTATCCTTTCTCCTGCTTTGCTATTGACCATTCAGCTCATTATTAGACCAATCAACTGTTTTAGACAGGCAAAGTAACATAGCTTCACAGAGTTAAGCAAGTGCAGCATAAAAGAATGCAACACATCTTTACATCACTAAACAAATATTCCACAGCATAAACAAATGTAACACATCTTTAAATAATATTCTACAATACAGGAATTTACACAGATATTTTCAAAATAGTATGGGGCCCACTGGTGAACTCACCATGCTTCATTTTTCTAAATCCACAGTCACACAGATGATCCTGGCTAGACTCAGTGGGTCTCTTAACAAAACAAACAAAATGAAAATAAAAAAGAAAAACCTCTTGAATGTGGTAAGGGGACTTGTCGGGAAGTAGGGGCATCCCCTATTGGGGAGCGAGGGAGGAGTGACAATAGTCAGAATATATATTATATATGTATGAAATTGTTAAGGAACTAACTCAATAAAACTTAAAAAATATCGGCCTTGCAATTCATTCAGTCACTTATTTTCTGGTTCATTCATTCATATTTGTAGACATTAGAAGCAAAACCCAGGCCTGATTCTTCTCCTTATGAAGCTTAAAATTAATGTGTGTGTGTGTGTGTGTGTGTGTGTGTGTGTGTGCACATGAACGAAATGATGTCTTTGTTGAAGTATGAAATGTGAAAGAGGAAGTGAAGTGGCTTGGTAGAATGGTCTAAAGACAGATTTCAGTGGGCCTTGAGGGGGGACATTTCAGGAGTTCACACGTGTCAGTGTGACTTTGAGTGAGCAGGTTTTAAGTCAGAGAATGACTTTATCTGATCTGTAATTTACAAACCAAATCATTTCCACCCTGCACAAGGTTGCAGTAAACTAACCTTGAGTGGGGGTAATGATACTAAGATAGCCTAGAGCAGAAGAAATGCAAATAAATGTGCCTTGTAAGANTGGCAGATTTCTGATGGCTGATCAGATAGAGCAGGCAAGGTTTAAAGTGAGGTTTCTAGGATGAGTGGCTGGGTGGAGGACACAGATCTGGGTGTGTAAGAAGGGTGCAGAGGATGATAGGTTCAGCATCACTGTGACTAGAACAGTGGAGAAATCACACTTCAAACAGAAGGCCCGAAAGACAGCTGGTCCCTAAATATCTAATTTCTGCAAAGTATCCTATTCTTCCAAATGCCTTCCTCATACAATGCCATGGATAAGAACTTCAAATCTCATTTCCTGATGAAGCAGTGAACTGCCCAGAGACTTCAAGTCTTTGTGTGAAAGCTCAAATGGCTGAAAGACATTTAAGGAAATGCTCAACATCCTTAGTCATCAGAGAAATGCAAATCAAAACGACTCTGAGATACCACCTTACACCTATCAGAATGGCTATGATCAAAAACACTGATGACAGTCTATGNTGGAGAGGATGTGGAGCAAGGGGAGCACTCCTCCACTGTTGGTGGGAGTGCAAACTTGTACAACCACTGTGGAAATCAGTATGGCGGTTTATCAGAAAATTGGGAATGAATCTTCCTCAAGATCCAGTGATACCACTCTTGGGTATATACCCAAGAAACGCTCATTCATATCGCAAAGATATATGTTCATCCATGTTTATAGCAGCATTATTTGTAATAGCCAGAACCTGGAAACAACCTAGATGCCCATCAACTGAAGAATGGATTAAGAAAATGTGGTACATATACACAATGGAATACTACTCAGCAGAAAAAAAACAATGACCATATGATATTTGCAGGCAAATGGATGGAACTAGAAAATATCATCCTGAGTGAGGTAACACAGACTCAGAAGACAAATATGGTATGTACTCACTAATAGGTGGATACTAGATATAAACTAAAGGACAATCACTCTGCAACCCACAGACCCAGGGAGGCTACCTAACAGGAAGGACTCTAGAATGACTGCTACATAAAATAAATTTGGGTTTTGCCCAGTCACTGGGCATCATTTCTTTTAAAAAAAAATATACTTCGGAGAACCTAGCAAATAGTGGACCCTGCTCTCATTTGACAGCAGTGAGCAATAGTGGGATGCTACAATTTACTATTCCTTATTGCCTGGGACACAGTCTACAACACTCATATATATGACTTGTCTGGATCCTAGAAGCATTTGAGAATTGATTGAGGGTTAATTCTTGTTTGGATTCAGTCATCCAACTACTTTTCCTTGTATTTATTATTTACATATTCACCAGAGAACTGATTAGTAAGGTTTGTTTCCTAAATGGCTAATGGTCATTTCTAAAAGACTGCACAAAAGCATTTGCTTATGAATGATTCACCAGCTGAAGAAGTCAATTCATGTTGGATTTCTCCTTTTGTTCATTTTTTAGAAGTTTCAGTAATTTATGTCTCTCTTAAATCTTCTTAAGACATACCTCTTCTCACCCCAGGGACCCTACTCTATTATCTTGTTCATCTTCTCTCATTCCTTCCCTACTTCTTCCATTATCACCTGATCTGCATTTTCACCTTCTAAGAAGCAAATCTCCTGTCTCATCTAGTCCTCTGCACAAATTCAATGTGAGAATAAAGGGAAAATGTTGCAAAAAAAAAGAAAAAAAAAAAGAAAGGTCCTTATGCACATAATTATAAAGTGACATGGATGTCTGTGAGCTGTAAGGGAACTTATGGCTTGGGAGAAGCTAATGTGCCCATGCAAACAAATGATCAAATAGTATTAATGCTAAGTTATATGACTGTTAAAATAGTATGTGTTAGTTACTTTTATTGCTGTGATAAAATAACATAACCAAAGGCAACTAAGGAATAAAGGATTTATTTTGATGGATGTTTCTAGAAGAAGAGAGCCCATCATTGTGGGGAAGGCCTGGCATGCAACATGGCAGGGATAGGAAGCTGGCCCGTTATATTTTCATCCACACACAGGAAGCTGAGAGAGAAAACATGAAGTGGGGGTAAGGCTATAAGCCCCCAACTCCCCCCCGCCAGTGATATAATTTTTCCAGCAAGGCTCTGCTTCCTAAAGGTCTAATAACACCCCCACCCCCCAGCACCACCAAGTGTTCAAATACATGAGCCTATGGGGACATGTTTCTTACAAACCATTAGAGATGGGGGAACCCCAGAAAGGGTGGGACAGGATGCAATTTTGAGGGGAGTCTGATAGCAAGGATGCTACCTACAAAGCTGAGGACTCTGGAGGCATTGCAAGTAGCAAAAGTGGGGTACCTCGTTTGCATGTCAGAAGCATACAGGGGTCAGTCGACTCCAGATGTGGTATATCAAGTCAGGATGAGTAAATAATACCAGAGGGCTGTTCTTGGTCTTTCTGACTTATACATATTCTGGGGAAAGTAGACAGGCCACATTCTCATTTGAAAGAAAAGCCCATTCCTTTCAAATGCTAAGTATGTTGCTCTTTGACACTTTTCATTATTTTTGAGAACCAAACACTTCTGGAAATAGAATCCGATCAGAGGGTGACATCACACCCTGTTGACAGTCCAGCTCCCTGGACAAGAAAAGCTCATAAAGTAATTCCAGAACTTAGCAGTAATTTATAAACACTGACCCAAGGCTACCAACCATTCAAAAAGTTCCTATCCTTTTCTGATTCTGTTTGACCCAAAAGTGAGACTGAGTGACAGCCTTCCTAAGCATCCTTTATAGTATTGGCAGATGCACCACAGCTGACACTGGCTAGATGGCCTTGATAGACAGAGGTCCCCTGAGATGGAATATGTCAGCATGATGAAGACATCTGGGAGCTTAACACGTACGTTTTATTTTATACACAGTTGATAGCTTATCGGTTCTGGAATGACTGGTTATACAAACTAGAACATCGGTGATCCAGGCTTTTAAATGCCAAAAGTTTAATTTAGGCAAGGATTTTATTTTTGTTGTTGTTGTTGCAGATTTTTTTTAATTATTATTAAAACATTCGATGTACAACTGCAAGAGAGATAATATACAGATAGCTTTAACATAAATACAGGTTACAAATTCTTATCCTAATAGTGAAATGTTTCACTAAAGCATGCCCAGTGATTGGGCAAAACCAAAACTTATTTTATGCTACAGTCATCCTAGGGTCCTTCCTGCTAGGTAGCCTCCCTGGATCTGTGGGTTGCAGAGTGATTGTCCTTTGGTTTATATCTAATATCCACCTATTAGTGAGTACATACCATATTTGTCCTTCTGAGTCTGGGTTACCTCACTCAGGATGATATTTTCTAGTTCCATCCATTTGCCTGCAAATATCATATGGTCATTGTTTTTCTCTGCTGAGTAGTACTCCATTGTGTATATGTACCACATTTTCTTAATCCATTCTTCAGTTGATGGGCATCTAGGTTGTTTCCAGGTTCTGGCTATTACAAATAATGCTGCTACGAACATAGTTGAGCATGTATCTTTGTGGTACGAATGAGCATTCCTTGGGTATATACCCAAGAGTGGTATCACTGGGTCTTGAGGAAGATTCATTCCCAATTTTCTGAGAAACTGCCATACTGATTTCCACAGTGGTTGTACAAGTTTGCATTCCCACCAACAGTGGAGGAGTGTTCCCCTTGCTCCACATCCTCTCCAACATAGACTGTCATCAGTGTTTTTGATCATAGCCATTCTGACAGGTGTAAGATGGTATCTCAGAGTCATTTTGATTTGCATTTCNCTGATGACTAAGGATGTTGAGCATTTCCTTAAATGTCTTTCAGCCATCTGAGATTCTTTTTTTGAGAATTCTCTGTTTAGCTCTGTAGCCCATTTTTTAATTGGATTGTTCAATATTTTGACGTCTAGTTTCTTGAGCTAGGCAAAGATTTTAAATTTTAGCTGGGCGGTGGTGGCGCACGCCTTTAATCCCAGCACTCGGGAGGCAGAGGCAGGCAGATCTCTTTGAGTTGGAGGCCAGCCTGGGCTACCGACTGAGTTCCAGGAAAGGCACAAAGCTACACAGAGAAACCCTGTCTCGAAAAACCAAAAATAAATAAATAAATAAATAAATAAATAAATAAATAAATAAATAAATGCTAGCTTCCCACTAGTCTATTTCCACCATAGTCTGTCGATGGAGATAAATAAAGACTAAAATGGAAGACAAGATGTCTCCTAGGGATAAGCCCACCTCCTTGCTTCCAAACACTTGATTGACTTAGGTAAACTCACGGGTTTTATAGTTAAATAAATTTGGACATCAGCACTTTAATCTGGTTCAACCCAATAGTACTGACATCGCTGCAGCCCCCACTCCCCTTCCCTTCAGGAAGCCTCTCCTACTGCTCCCCTTGGCAGCCCTTCCCTTGTCGTGGAAGTCATTCTTTCACAAAGTTCTTACCATTGGCCTAAATCCCTCTTGAATTAATTAAAGCCATTTAGTTCTCTTTTCTAGAAGGATCATTGAAAAGGACAGCTCGTCACTGCTCATTTCAGCCCCCTTCATCATCCTGAGGACTGTAATGAAGTGTCCAGCCAGCCTCCTTTCTCCAGTTATGGTTCTGCTCNCTCTCCCACAGGGGTCCATTCCCTTTCAATTTGAGGATGTTAGCAAGGGGAGAAGAGGCAATGAGCCCCAGCGTGTACTTAATCTTCCCAGGACTCGGCTTTTCCACATAGAAAAAGCAAAGGTTTGAAATAAAATAAATGAACTAAAATAAATAAAATGAAATGTTTCCAGTGCTCTGAAGATCTTCCTTTGGGTGTGGGTTCTGGAAAGGGGCATTTGTGTGTGTGTATGCATGCATGCACGTGTGTGTGTGTGTGTGTGTGTGTGTGTGTGTGCATGTACTCAAGTGTGGACAATGGGAATGTAGAAGGATGAGGTGCCAAAGAACAACTTAGCATACTTATCTTTGAAAATCATGCTATTCTATGAATGGAATAGAGAAACACACCACGTATATACACAAATATCTATCTATCTGTGTGTCTGTCTGTCTATCTATCTGTCTGTCTGTCCATCTGTCCGTCCGTCCGTCCGTCCGTCCGTCCGTCCATCCATCCATCCATCCATCCATCCATCTAGCTATCTATCTAGATGTACATAGACAGTTGAAATGTGTAATTCTCTGTTTACAGCGAGCCCTTGCCAATGAGAAACCATTTTCTTTCTTTCCCCACCACATACAGGGACTTACAGTAAGGGCCTGGGGCATGCCAGGGAAGTGCTTCACCCCTGAACCCAGCTTCCCAGAGAAACTCTTGAATATGTCCATTAGAATAATACGTATACAAAAATGCCCAAGGCAGCTTCCTTTCTAATAACAAAACAAAAAATGAAAATAAATCCAAATGGCCACGAAAAGCAGACTGAATAAATTGTATTGTCTTGTTACAAAAGATACCTTACCACAGGGAAAGTGATCGACATTATTTATTCACCACCAAATGGACAACTCTCAGAGGGCTAATGAAGAGACTAAAAAGCCAAGTAACAGAATACAGAGCAAGACTCCACTCACATACAATTAAAAGTCAGGCAACTCCCAAATTACACACATAAATGTAAGTGAATTATTATTACTATAGAATTCAGGGCAGCAGTGACTTCTGACAGAGACACAGAACAATGTGCAATGGGTATTCCATTTGCTTAGGGAATACATAGGTGTTCCTTAATGTGGTTTATAACATTCATGCATAATACTCTTTTTAATGCACAATATAGTTCAAAATAAATTTAAAACGCAGACAGGGATCAAGTTATGTGTCATATTATTTGTTAAAGAATTTGACTATTTTATAAAATCTCAAAGATTAAAAGAGTTAAATACAATGAGATGATATAAAAATAAACATGTGGGCTGGGCAAGATGGCTCTGGATAAGGGTGCTTGCCGCCAAGCCAGATGGCCCAAGTTTGATCCCCAGGACACTCATGGTAGAAGAGAACTGAATCTCTCTAGCTGTCCACTGTCAGACACACGCATGCATGTACACACACACACACACACACACACACACACACACACGAGTATAAACAAACCTGAAATGTAAATATTATTTTTACCTTCTAATGACCCATTTAGGAAACATTCATTTGAGAACACTTGGATCCAGTGGCAACAAAATCCTTAATTCCCACAGGAGTAACCCTGACAAAGACTCTGTAGCCTGTGCATGAAAAATCCGAGTGCTGCTGGCGGGCATGCACTTCTGAATGCGTGTGAAGTCCCAATGAGAGTCCACTCTGAACCTGCCACATCTGCACTCCAAAGCCAATGGTTGGACCACTTTGACCCTAGGATGGAGTGCATTTTTGTATACATGTGTGACCTGAACATAAAGGAATCTCAATTCCCCTGTCCCCCTCCCCCATTGAGGCTGGCTACTTGCTCATTCTCTCCTTGGGCCCTTGCTCACTGTATCTAGCTTTTCATTACATTACTTTTACTGTGTGGCAAATATATTTTTCTCCCTCGAAGTATCTCTGAGTTCTTCCCTCTAGTGCCAGAGAGAGAGGCTTTTAATTCCATTAAAAACTCTGCAAGTTTTGTCTGGTGAGGTTGGGGAGGGGTAGGGTCAGGTGAAGAGGGCTGAGGATGGCTTAGATAGCTTACTCTTCTTTGATACTAGGGCCACACAGCAACATAGGGTAACAGAGAGATCCATGATGCATCCAAACTAGGTTACCAGAGGCCTAAATACAGCCAAAGCTTTAGCTAGTCGTCAAGTATTACTCTTCTTACTTTGTCTTCTTTATGAAATGAAAGAGAAAATATAGACTCTGCAAAGGACAAATACAATTCCTTTTTAAAACAATGTTTATTCAGTTTTATTTTTTTCTTGTGTGTGTGTCTCTATGTGTGTGCATGNGCTAGTTTGTGCCACNGCGCATGTGTAGAGGTCAGGGAACAATTTGGGGGAGTTTTCCTTCCTTCTCATTGTGTGGGTCCTGAGGATCAAACCCAGGTCATCAGGCTTCCCAGCAGGTGCTTTACCCACTGAACCATC
>LZPO01097339.1:59674-72012 GCA_001675575.1 Neotoma lepida | reverse complement strand
CACACCCCCTGGGTAGACCTTTCCCTCCACCTCACTGCTCTCCTTCCCCTACATTGTCCCCACTTCTCCTTTGGTATTTCGTATATACAATTTATTACTTCTCAATTCCACACTTCCTTTAAGAGCTCGACCTCCCCTCCCATGATAGAGATTATGATCCTCTATCTAGTTTCATGATCTACAAACATGTTTATAGATACAAAGATACCACACTTACACACACGTACACACACATAACTGTGGGGGTACCTGCCCCTACTTTTTCCTCAGGTTACTCTTGAGGAAATAGGGATAAGAGATATTAGGTAGAAATATAGAGGGGAGAGAAACAGATAGAAACACAGGATAGCCTCGGGAGGGTCTGAATCAATATCCACCATCCCCTTCTGTATCTTCTAAAGGGCCTTTTATAGGAATGCCAAGGGGTGGAACAAAAGACCTCCCCCTAGCACAGCCAGCTGCAGACCCTTCCAATCACTTGGTAACCACACAAGTGGTCAAGCAATCCTCTAATGCAGCCCTGCTGGGTAAAGCAAGCTCAGATCTCACTAGGAAACCTTTTGTGGGCCTCCACACATAACACTCACACACATACACACACCACAACATACACACACACACCACTCACATATACACACCACACACACCATACTCACACACATATTANACACACACCATACACATACATCACACATTCACATACATACCACACACACACACCACACTCACACACATATACCACACACACACAACACTCATACTAACACACCATACTTACACTAACACACGACACTCACACACATTGCACACACCACTCTCACACACACCACACTTACACTAACACACCACANACACTCACACACATTGCACACACCACTCTCACACACACCACACTTACACTAACACACCACATTCACACACAGGCACTCACACAATTTTAAGTTCTGCATAGGAGAGGATATACTACAATATTCTTTCTGAGTCTGTATTATTTTGTTTAACCTAATGTTAAAATCATTATATTAAATCTCTAGCTGTGTCCATTTTTCTATAAAAGTCATAATTTCATTTCTCTTTATGGCAGCATTAAATTATTTTATGTATGTATGGCTTATTTTCTTTATCTGTTCATCAGTTGATGAACATCTAGGCTGGTTCCAGTTATTCGATATTGTGACTAGAGTAGTAATAAACATGGGCATAGTATCTCTGTGGTCCGTTGACAGTGTCCTTCACAATGAAGACTGATATAGCTGAGGCCCATGGTAGCGTATTTCAGTCTCTGAGACACCTCCATACTGATTTCTAGGTGACTACATAAACATACATTCCCACCAGCAAAGGATAAACGTGCCCTCTTCTCCACATCTTTGCAAGCACTTGTTGCCATTTTTTTCTTTATGATAGCCATTGCCCATGGGTCAGGGGAGATATGGAACCTCAACACAGTTTTAATTTGCTTGTCCCTTGGGGTTAAGGATGCTTGAACATTTTTTTTGCCATATTTATTGTCCTTTTGTATTTCTTCTTTCAGGAACTATTTATTCAGGTCACTAGCCCACTTCCTTATTGGGTAATTTGGTTTCCTGGTGTTTAATTTTTGCAGTCTCTTTAATACATCCTCCACACTAAACCTCTGTCTGTCGTGCAGGTGGCTCAGGTTCCCCCGTTCCCCGTTCTTCAGGCTGTCCCTTGCTCTGGTGATTGTTTCCTTTGCTGTGCAGGTTTTTAATTTCATGTCATCACACTTGTCAGGGTTGAGGATTTTTTTCCTATGCTACTGGAGTCCTGTTCAGAAAGTCCTTGCCTCTGCCTATGACTCGAGGTGTTTTACCTGTGTTTTTCTTTAGCAGTTTCAAAGTGTCAGGTCTCACATAAAGGTCTTTGATCTATTTTCAATTGATTTTTGTGCAGTCGACCCAATTTCTAATAATTTTTTTTTGCTCTTGAATAGGAAAGTGAGGAATTGTGTATTTGGTCCCCAAATTAAATTTAATCTAATTTCAAAACAACTATGCCTACTAGCTATCTCTTTTATCTTAAAAATATGACCAAATTGCTTATCTGGAAAAGAAAGATCAATGCAAAAGAATATCTAGAAAGTATAGAGGAATAACAATGATTGTAGTAATGGAGTTGCATTAAAAGTTACCAATACATACTCTAAATCTATGGTAAGACTGTGACATTATTTTTAAATAAAGAAGGTGGAACAAAAGGCCTAAAACTTGCAGCTATGTGTGGATATTTAATGTGCCATAATGGAACATTTAAAATGAAAGAGAAATTTAAATAACAGATTCCATGATTAGGCAAC
Organism: Neotoma lepida; assembly: GCA_001675575.1. Taxonomy (NCBI): domain Eukaryota; kingdom Metazoa; phylum Chordata; class Mammalia; order Rodentia; family Cricetidae; genus Neotoma; species Neotoma lepida. The sequence goes on along the minus strand of LZPO01097339.1, from coordinate 69,695 downwards.
ACTTTGGAGGAAAAAAAAAGTTCAATCTCGCTCACAGTAGAGTCAAAAATAAGCTCCAATGGTCTAATGGTTTCACCATCCAACCCCTATAAACTCCAGGAGAAGAGTCTGTTTACAATGTTGAAGCAAAGATGCTCTCCTTTAATCTATTGCCAAGGCCTGGCTGTATGAAAGAGGGATGAATAGATGGACTTAACAGGGAAAACTTGGAAATAGGAGGAGGCCAAATAGAAAGGTGGAAGTCAAGAGATGAACTGAAAGATATAAAATGGGGTAGTGTCTATAACTAAGTGAAGAGATAAAATGGGTAGTGTCTGTAACTAAGTGAAGAGATAAAATGGGGTAGTGTCTGTAACTAAGTGAAGAGATAAAATGGGGTAAGTGTCCATAACTAAGTGAAGAGATAAATACAAAACAAGCAAAAAGAAGGAAAAACAAAGGAGAGAGAGACAGAGACAGAGAGAAAAGAAGTCTGTCAATAGAAACCCAAAGGTAAAGGATTGTACAGGCACATCACAGTTTGGGGTGAGGGGTAAGATAAGACTGTAGTAGTTTACACGCCTTTCCAAGTGCTCCTGATGACCTCTCCACTCTCTAGTAAGTGAGACTGGCAAGGGAAGAGATTAACTATTCTTCATATCCATTTGACAAAGCCTTCAAAAACAATTGTCCCACTCTATGACTTTACACCTTTAATTCTGAAGATTTACTGTTCTCTCCTATAGCAGTGCTCAAGTCTGTTTTTACCAAGTGCCTTGTGAACATTTTTGTTTTGAATAGCTTGATATCACTTCAAGTATTCAGGTCCAATTCATTTCTATTAGGACACTTTCTATGAGTTTTCTATATACAAACGTAGGATCCCGTATTGCATAATTTATTTACTGCCTCTCAACAAACTAACTACAGATTTAGCAGCTCCAAATGTGTTTCTGTGAGAAATTTGTACAGAGCTCGGCTAGATGCCTCTGCTTCAAGACAGTGGGTTTCCAGGGCTGCGCTCCATGGAGAGGAGCTGAGGTCTCATCTGAAGGGTTGTCAAAGACAGCACGTGAATGCTTCTGAAGTCACTCACAGGATTGCTGGCAGAATTCAGATCCTCACATGGTTTGTCCCTCAGTTCTCCAAGAGGGCACCTCTGTGGGGCAGTTTATAAAGCTGCAACTGCCACTCCTTAGAATAAGTGAGAGAAATGAAAGTTACCCAAGATGGAAGCCACAGTAGTTTTTGTAATCTAGTATCAGAAGTTACATCCCATACTTTTGCTAGATTCAGTGGTTGGAACTCAGTCACCATGTCTAGCTGGTAAAGGGAAGAAATTGTGTGGGGCCCTGTATTGGTTAATTTTAAGTCAAGTTGACACAAGCTAGAGTGGAAAGAGGCGTTCTCAATGAGAAAACGTTTCTATGCAATCGGCCTATANGTAAATATGGCGGGCGTTTTCTTGATTAATGATTGGTGTGAGAGGGCCCAGTCCTGTCAGATGAATTGCTAAATGGTCTTATTAATAAAAAGCTGGATCCAGGTACTGGGGTAAAAACTGAGAGATCAGAAAAGCAGAAAGAAGCCAGGCACGTTCTTACCACTTGGAAATTCTCAGCCAAAGAGAGCTACTTTCCGTATATCCACGCCTATATGCCTTTCTGTTCTGCATCTCACTTCCTCTCTCCACCCAGCTATATCACTTCCTGTCTGTCTGTACAGACCTCCAGACCTCTATAGTTAGTGCTGGGATTAAAGGCATGTGTCACCGGATGGATCTCTTCCTCCCGAATGCTAGGATTATAGGCATGTGCTACCATTGCCTGACTTCTATGTTTAATATAGTGGCTGGCTTTTTCCTCTCATCCTCAGATAAGCTTTATTAGGGTGCACATTATATTGGGGGACACAATATATCACCACACAGTTCATTGAGGGTGGCACTACTCCTGGAAAAGGGTCCTGAGTTGTACAATGAAGTAGACTAGCCAGGTGGTGGTGGCACAGGTTGTTAATCCCAGCATTCAGGAGGCAGAAACAGGTGGATCTCTGTTTCTGCAGAGTGAGTTCCACAACAGCCAGGGCTACACAGAGAAAGCCTGTCTTGAAAAACAAAACAAAACAAATAAACAAAAAGCAGACTGAACAAGCCCTATGAGGTAAGCCAGCAAGCAGCACTCCCCCATGTCTTCTGTCTCAGCTCCTGCCTCCAGGTTGCTGCCTTGAATTCTTGTCCTGACTTCTGTGATGGAGTGTGACCTGAGAGTTGTAAGATGAAATAACCTCTTTCTCCCTAATTTGCTTGTGGTCATGTCATCTTATCACAACAATAGATACCCAAACTATGACAGGCATAGGTGACAGGAGATGGAGTTCATTAGAGACCAAATTAGATGCTGTATGTCCCAGACACGTTCAGAGACAAATGCTGGAACAGATCAGAGGTGGAAGCTCATAGCCAAGAGTGAGGGGGATGAAGTAAGAGAAGAATGGATTCAAGATGATTTCAGGGTTCAGAGTAGCTTTGAGAATAGAGTCAGGTATGCGTTCTAAGCCAACAGGCTGAGAATCAAGACTCGGGAAGGCACGTCCACAGCACAAGTGCTGGTGTTGTCTGACTTCAGAAGAGGTGACACAGATTTAAGGGCAACAATTGGATAGAAAAAGAAGTGATGGAAAATTTGGCAGGTGATATTGTTTATCACAAGGACCCATGGGAAAAAACTTGCAGAGCTGGCCTGGCTTAAGATAAGCCTGCCTTCTCAGGGTCCCTGGTTTTGAGAAGGGCATATTAGTTTCCTTATGACTTGGTCCCAAGTTCTTTGGCTCCTCTCTTTCTTTGCCTCTCCCATCCATTGAATTTCAAAATAATAATTGGAAGTCTGCAGTCATGTTTTTGGAATGAGAGTCAATGGCCAGTAGATGGTGACTATGCCAATCAATAGCAGATGGTGGCTGTGCTAATGGTCAGTAGATGGTGGCTCCATGATCATTAGAACTGTTAGACAACCTTCACTTTTCTGGAACCAGGGACTTCATGCTACCAGATTGTGGATAACAATATGCTGAGTNGTTATAGAACTAAACACACTGTTCTCAGCTTAAGGAGCACTCACTTCCCTGTTATGTTGGCCCTCATTGGCCTTCTGTAAAGGCTTTTCTTGAGCATCTGCTGGAAGGAAGCTCTAGGCACTCTGTGATGACCTTGCCTACCAATTGCTCTATCTTCTGTCTAGTTCCTGGGCCCAGATAATTCATCCTGCAGACTTGGTACAGGGTCTCCTTACATCTTATCATAGTGGGCTTCATCACAGGCTTTCTGCATCTCAACTCAACCCTCTATCAGCTTCTCCTTGTCCACTGGTCCCTGGGTGAGAATATGTTGGATACTCAGGGGTTTCCACCTGAAACCTAGGGGGTTGGCTTTCTGCTTGTGTGCATCTCTTTACACAGCTGGCACCATTCCATGTTGGCACAAAGCATTCTGCCTGGTGTACCCCTCACCCCCTGGAACAGCAAATAAGAAGCAATTCACACTGTTCAGCTGTAACCTCCCTCCATGCCTATTAATATCCCTTGACAGTCTCTAGGTCAATTGCTAGAGAAGGGACACTGGGACCCTTGTGTCCCACCTCCTGACTTCCTGTCTCCTTCCGACTATCACCCCACCCCGTCCTCCTCTGCATTCTTTCTATGGCTGGGCTTTGGGTTCAGCCCCTCCATGCTGTGTTATTTCCTCTATGTCACAACTCTTTTTTCCCAATCATGGGTTATGTCTGAGCCTTATGGCAGGTAGAGATGGGAGCAAGATTAAGTTATTCCTAAGAATTGTCAAAGCAGTAAAGATTTAAAAAATATTATACATGAACCAAATATAGTCTCACAATTTTTATAACATGCTCAAAACAGAGATGGCACTTTGAATACTTTTAGGGGAAGGAAAGATAAAAATTTATGTCCAGATAGGATTAAATATACTTTAAAATATCATTTTAGTATTCTTAGGTGTGTGGTATCTTATTTTAAGATTGCTTGTCCTGCTCATCAGTATTTTATAACCTCTCCACTGCATGAGGCCATGGCTGGCCTAAGAATCAACCCTTTCTCTTCAGAATAGAGAACTAAATATCCAGTTTACCTAAATGGGCTGTTTCTGTTCCTACAATGCAATCATAAACCCTTTCTCTTCAGTGAGGGGAACTAGATACCCAGCTTATCTGAATGGGCTGCCTCTGTCTCCTACAATGCAATCATATGAAAAGCTCATTCCCTGTTTTTCCTAATTAGAAACTAGAATCGTGGGCCAAATGTATTTCTACTTCTCTTTCCTCTGAGTTTTCAGAACTTTTCTTTTTCCATGAAAAGGAGCATAGGGCGTAGGTTAGATGTACATGATGATTCACGATTAAACAAATAATCCCCCATGCAAGCTCCTAAGTCCTGTGACTCTCTTAGCTTGCAGACATACACAAACATGTCTATCTGAGTTTGTTTAAAAATTTCTAATCTAAAAAAGTTAATTTTATGACCCAGCATCACTACAAATACCAATATTAAAAAAACTTACTATGTTTCTCAAAACATTAAAATATATTTTAGATGCACAATAATTTTTTTTTATATTTAACATCAGCCTAACACAGATACACAGATTAGATTCACAGGATGTCTGGATTCAAGTACGCTGAAATGGTTCCAGATCTAGAATCATTAAAAAATTGGTAAAATGTTTTTGAAAACAAAAGTTTGCTATATTATCTATGTACCCTTGAGTAGCTCCTTTCATTTTGCTACTCTCCAAATTTTCCCCTTTATAAAATACAGAGTTATGTTAACTTTTCTTGCAGGGTCTTTACTTAGATATAACTCTGTGACTCTGAAACCTACACAGGGAAAGTAGCCACATACATTGAGAAAAACAGATCAGGAAACATCTTCACCAGCTACTCCCCGTTTAACTGTGCCCTTGTCNTTTTCCTGCCAAACCAACAAGGGATATTGACTTTCTGGCAAAGTCACCANGACAAAGGATTAAAGGGACAAAAAAAGATCCAGATGTTTCCATTTGGGGTAATTGAATTTTCAGACACATCTAATTCAGATGAGCTGTAGCCATGAACAACTGAGCCAAGGACAGAAAAGTGAATCTTATAATTTGATAGAGTTTGCCTGCTACCCCTTTGCATTGGGCACGCTCATGGATATTTTCCTTTCCTGTGTCTGTGATGACTAGCAGGGGAAGGAGGGTCTTCATCAAAAAGCACATTAAAGCCTCCATAGCGCCCCCTCCCCTGCCCTGTGGGTTCACAGCAGAATTTATTGCATGGCCAATGAAGACTGTTTTAAGTGAGATGAGAGAGGCTAGAAAACACAGGATAATAGCACCACAGAAAGTTCTCAGTCTATTTGAAGAAAACACACACACAATAAAAAAAAGTCGGTATGGCCTTCAAAACTGCCCTGTGAGAAGCAAACGTTTCATCTGAATGTGTCCTTGATTCCTTCAAGTTCAGGCTTTTATATAAATTAATTAACTACAAGATGAAGAGGGGGCAAAGTTGCATTCCACTTGGAAAACTTGATCTTTATCTACTAAGTCTTTTAAGTGCTGAGGTAGATGGNAAGTTTAAGAAGTACATGAGAAGCAAGGGCAATAAACATGTTGAGTGTATAATTTACATCCACATCGTTCAGGAGTGCAAAGGGGGCACTTTGAATAATTATACACACATAACTGGCTTAAACTGGGAGTACTTTGACTAAACTGAGATGTATGTCTGACCTTTTAATTAAGATATAGATTTGTCTCAATGTTAATGTCACTGGAAACAGTCAGAATGAAATATAATGGAGATCAACAACCTGCCTGGCAGAATGATAAGCTGAAAGCCATCACACCCTGAACGTCTAGTGCTGTCTGTCACCTTTTCTCCCCATTACTTGTTTCCATGAACAAACCTTTATTATTTATTGTTTGTTGAACACTTACTTGTGTGAAGGNGTGAGTAGAAANATGTAAGCTATGATACAATTCTAGAGTTGATTGCTAATGTGGACAAATGAGCCTTGACTGTGGGAGATAATTCTCAGATATATTATCAGGCACTGTGCGATCAATTGCTCAATAAACTGAACAAGGAGTAGGAATTTAGGAAGAGAGAGAGAGACCATTCTACCATGAGGACAGAGATAGGGCTTTAGGAAAAGATGTGGACTTCAAGTTGGATCATGAAGAATTAAGAAGAAATTTCAATTTATGGAATGGCACTCAATGTTTTCNTTCATCTTTTCCAATCCATAAATGATAAGATACTAAATATGGATGACAAAATAATTGTAATAACAAAAAAGGTAAAAGGTAAACTTGCAACTTGTTGGCCATGTAAAGTGTCAAATGATCTACTATGTGGAGGGTTTTGTAAATCGTTAAGAGAAGGATACACATCTCTAAAAAATTGGACTGAAGATGAGAAAGAGCAATTGACAGAAGAGAAACTATGTGTAGCCACTTATCTATTTAAATTTTTATTCATTTATTGGTATTTAAAAAGTGAAGGAAACTTGACAAGCTGGTAAAAATAGGTAGAAAACTATTGGTAGGAGACAGTACACTGGGATAGCATATTTTGTAAATTAATTATGAGTCATAATAATGTATACATTNTTTTGNTTAAAAAAATGTTTAGAAANTTATTNTTTAATCAGATCATCTTACACAGGTGCCAGCACCTGTAAAGATGTTCCGCACGACCTTCATATTTACTGTGAGAAGTTAGACTTACTGCTGTATTGTACTAGTAAGCTATTGCTGTGGTGGGTATGAGAGGGCAGCAGGCTCATACGTTGATCATCAGCTGGTATATTCAGTCATTGAGTAGTGTTTGGATTAAGAGGATTCTGACCTCATCAGTGGGTTGATTCTTTGGTGAGTTCAAACCACCACAGCATTCTTGAGAAGTGGTAGAACATATGAAATAAGGCCTCGCTGGAGGAAGTAGGTCACAGAGAGCGACTCCTTAAAGACATACCCTGTCCCCTCTCTTGCTGTCTCTTTCTAATTACCATGAAGAGCAGCCAGCTCTACTGAACTCTCTTCCCGATGGTGATCTACCTCATCATGTCCCAGAAGCAACAAAGGCAACTTACGATGGACTGACACCTCTGAAACCATGAGGGAAAATGACTTTCTCCTTCANGGAAGTTGTTTCTGTCAGCTGTCTCATCACAGCAATACGACAATGACTAATGTAGATNTTTAGTGGATAATTGTCAGCANGAAAAGTAGCTATGTGGGCAGTGGATCTATTAATTTGTTCAACTANGGCAATCATTTCACAACAAAGATATTAAGCTACCACATTTCACAATTTGGATATATGCAATTTCATGTCTTTATTATAATGACATTTTAAATTACNCATTTATATGTGGTCTCTGAGAAAATGTGCAACAATAGTCATTATGAGATTATTCATCAAAATCAANTTAAAATGGCATTCATAGTGTACTACCTTCTCTGTATCCACAAGCATACACAAAAAGTTACTTGGCCATCCTTGTTGCTCAATGATAGTCTGTGACTCCAGAAATAGATAGGTNTGAGGGTGCTTGCCTAAATGTTAGCAATAATTATTTCTTCTTCTTCTGTGGTGATATTTTATCTGTGTCCCCCAATAAAATTTATCTGAGGATCAGAGGAAAAAGCCAGCCACTATAGTAAACATAGAGGTCAGGCAATGGTAGCACATGCCTTTAATCCTGGCATTCAGGAGACAGAGAGTCNTTTGGATCTCTCTGAGTTCAAGGCCACACTGGAAACAGAGCCAGGCGTGGTAGCACATGCCTTAAATTCCAACACTACTTAACCATGAAGGTCTGGAAGTCTGTACAGACAGACAGGAAGTGACAGAGCTGGGAAGGAAGAGGAAGTGATGTAGCTGGATGGAGAGAACAAATGAGATAGCAGATCAGAAAGGCATATAGGCATGNGTATACAGGAAGTAGCTCCCTTTGGAAGCTGTAGAGTTGGTGAGGTTAGCTGTGGCTTTTCCTATTCCTCTGATCTCTCAGGCTTTAACCCCAATTTCTGGCTCTGTGTTTTTTATAAATAAGACTTATAAAGATTCATCTTACATTCTTATTTTTTCTACTTTTATTGATTCTTTGCCACTTTCATATTGTCTTAGCTAGGGTTTTCATTGCTGTCATTCTGTCTCTTATACACATCTAGATGTGTATAAGAGACAGCCTCCTAATAGTGCCACTTCCTTTGGGGGCCATTTTCTTTCAAACCACCACATTCCACTCCCTGGCCTCCAAAGGCTTATAGCTGTATCATAATGCAAAAATGCATTCAGTCTTACTTCAAAAGTCCCCATAGTTTATCATAATATTAATGGTTTTAAAAGTCCAAAGTTCAAAGTCTCTTCTGAGATTCATGNAATCTCTGGAACTGTAATCCCCTATACAATCAAAATAAAAAAAACAGATCACATACTTCTAATATATANTGGCACAGGATATACATTACCATTCCAAACACAATGAAGGGTTGACAGTGAGGAAATACTGGACCAAAGCAAGACCAAAAACCAGCTGTGTGAACTCCAAACTCTACATCTCCATGTTTGATGTCAGGATGCTCTTCAGATCTCCAACTCCTTTCATCTCTTTTGACTACACATACTTCTTTCTCTTGGGATGGTCCCACTCCTGTTAGCAGCTCTCCTCAGCAGGTATCCCATGATTCTGTATCTCTAACATGTTGGGGCTGTCTCTTATACACATCTAGATGTGTATAAGAGACAAACACAATGAAGGGTTGACAGTGAGGAAATACTGGACCAAAGCAAGACCAAAAACCAGCTGTGTGAACTCCAAACTCTACATCTCCATGTTTGATGTCAGGATGCTCTTCAGATCTCCAACTCCTTTCATCTCTTTTGACTACACATACTTCTTTCTCTTGGGATGGTCCCACTCCTGTTANCAGCTCTCCTCAGCAGGTATCCCATGATTCTGTATCTCTAACATGTTGGGGTCTCCAAGGCAATCCAGGCTTCTCCTTCACAGCTTCACACAATGGCCTCTCTAGGCCTCCATTCAGGGACACCCCTGACATGTGCCTGGTCTCAGCAGCTTTCCTTAGTTGAGGAGGAACATTCCATNACACCCTTTTGCTATCCTTAAAGCCAGAANCACATGGCTGAAGCTACTAANTTCTGCTGCTTNCCAGGGCTGGAATGTGGCCCTCTCAATTACATCTTCACCAGCTTTCTGTTTTGCATGATTTCCTTCATTGTCTAAGCTTGGCTGTCCTGGAACTTGCTCTGTAGANCAGGCTGGCCTCAANCCCAGATATCTGCCAGCCTCTGCCTTCAGAGTACTGGGATTAAAGGCATGNACCGCCATATCCAGCTATAAGCTGTTCTTTAATTCTTTTTCACAAGTTGGAAAATTAGCTGGGTGGGATCTTGCCCTGAGGTCACCACTCCCTTTATTCCATTTCTTAATCTGTTTATCTCCTTGAACACAGGACTCCATCCACTTCCTGATGTTCCTTTTCACCTCAAATTNTANGTTNTGTAATTTTTCCTGCTCAGCTTGCTCCTTTTCATTATAAATCTTCATTAGAGTTACCACTAATAACTACATNACAGGGTCTATATTAGGCTGCTTTGAGATTTCCTCTGCCAGTGGAATTAATCCCAAACTCTTCACTTTAGTNTCAGGCAGACACTTTGGACAAGGGCAAAAAGCAGCCACATGCTTCACCAAAATATCACAAGGCTGATCTCTAGGTCNCATATTAATATTCTTCTCCTCTGAAACCTCTTNAGCTAGCCTCCACAGTTCAAATAACTCTTAGCNTCACTGTCTTCCATGCTCCTACTAGTATGGCCCATTAAGCTGCACTTAAAGTATTCCACTGCTTTCCTATCTCAAATTCCCAAAGTCTATAGTATTCCAAACAAAAACATAATCCCATATATCACAGCAATATCCCAGTCCTTAGTACCAACTTCTATCTTAGTTAAGG
>LZPO01097339.1:3797-23685 GCA_001675575.1 Neotoma lepida | reverse complement strand
ACACAGACACAGACACACACACACACAGACACACACACACACAGACACAGACACACACACAGACACACACACACACCCTTGCACCTCTGACTAATACAGCTGCTATTCAGGTGATTCTACAGCAGCAGGGGCTCCCATCCCATTCCACTTACTTCCATTTGCTCATTTGGAACAGAGCTCATGTAGCCATCATGGGTTTTTAACAGCGCCATATCTCCTGCCTACACTCAGGACTGAGGGGCAGCAAGACTACTTGGTTGCCATGCAGGTTGTAAAGAGAGTGCCTCTTTTGCGTCACCCCTCCAAGGGTGTGCCACATTAGAGTAGGTTTCTCCCATCACAGGATAGCCTTGGAATTTGAGGAACTAGGCTGTGCCCTTGGACTTCAGGCATGCCTTCAGCATAGCTGCCCAAATTCACTCTGCAAGTATGCCTTTAGAATAATCTGTTGTTCAAATGGACTTAACCACATTTCATTTCCTCCTTCCCCGGCCGCCTCACTTGAGAGATGGAGCAAACAAAGACAGGCAGGTTTGTATTAAAAATCTGGTGGATGTTGTGTCTGCTGACTCTCCTCCCCCCAGCTCCCTAGCAACAGCTGTCCCCTCCTTTTCTCAATCTTTTCATGGAAATTCCAGCTTTTCTGTGCAGGTCTGTTTCCTCTTCTGTTTCTCAGTATCTTTCTCCCTCCCTCCCCCACTCTCTGCCTCTGCCTTTCTCTGCACGTTTCTTTCTCTCTAGTGTGATTTCCCACATTAGCACTGTCCATTTCTTTGATTCCTTCTTGGCAACGAGAGCTATAGCACCATTATGGAGCAAGCAGGCCTGCTTCCCTGCTACCTTAAAATAATAATGTTTCATGGTGACAAATGGATATAGTTAACAATGAAAGTAAAATGCTTAGCAGGCAGGGGTGCGACCGTGTCAGATTTCTCTGCCTGGCAAAAACAGAGAGCAGCCAGCAGAATCTCTAAAGAAAGGCATATGCATGGGGTGGCTGGAGATGCTTGCCAGGTGGGCACGTCTACTGTTTGATTCTCTACTTAGCTTCTGGGGGCTTAGACAAAGTTATCAGAGGTAAACAACAGTCATTCTTAATTTGCTCAGTTTGTGTTGCTGTCCTCTGAAACTTGAAGACTAATGGCAGAGCTTAGAATCTGGTTTCACAGTTGCTGTTTTTCCTTGATTAAAAAAAAATTTTTTTTAACAAACATAAAACAATCTGGATTAATGAGGGAATGTAATCCTTTGTGTGGCCCAGTGGTGGAAGTTTTATATTGTATGAGAAAAGGCCCAATTAAAATTTTAAAGGAAATGAGAGAAAGATAGAANAAGAAGGAAGAAAGGATCCCTTCCCCCTTCCTTTCTTGCCTCACTAGTGAGAGGGAAAAAAATAAATTGCTATCTAAGAAATCCTCTGCCCAAATGCAGTCTGCACACATGTGCATGGCTGTGCTCTGGCTCTGCATGCATGCTCTTCCCCTGGGTGCAGATGCTGCTCTAGGAGGAGCACATGTGGCCCATGCATGTCTGAATGTCAGCTTGCCTGTGCACAAGGAAAGAAGTGAACAAGAGATCGAGGTAGAAAACACAAAACCCAATNAAAAGCAACTGGTCTACCACGAGGAAAACGGGTGGACCTTGCTTTCTGCACACTCCACTCTTTCTCTGCCTCCCAGATTGATCTTTGAAATAAAATAAAGGAGCGTGGCAAACTAACTGAAACATAGGTAGAAATAATATATTTGGGTTTCAGAAAGAAAGAAAGAAAAAAACCTGGCATAGCTTAAAAGGCCCCATTGCATAACAACACATGTGCAAAGAATTAGAATAATTGCAGTGCACACATCGGTAACAGACAGAGTGAACAATGAATATTAAAAACACATTCCTAGAGCTGGCCCCGTGGCTTGGCAGCTGAGCTCAGCTCAGAGACCTGTGCACCAGTCAAAGGAAGCCTTAGCTTCCAGAGCTGTCAGGGCTTGGCAGGAGCTGAGGTGAGCCCTTTGGTGTTGAGCAGAAAGGAGGGAGGCAGGTGGTGGGGACTATGCTGGTTGCTGTGACTTCTGTCTCCCCCTGGCAGAGCCCTCAGATGGCTTCAGGAGGGGTTCATAGAGGAAGTCGGCCTCAGTGCTTTGGGGTTCCAGTTCAGAACTGAATCAGAGCCAGGCTGAAAAGGAGGAGGGATAGGGGTAGAAAAACAAACATGAGAGAACAAACAGACAGAAGGTAATGCTGGGAACACCCAGTCAGAGTCCTGGATGAAAACCCCAAGTCCTCTCCCGCAAGGCCAGCCTCCAGCATGATCTAGCATGAAGGACTTTGCTGTGGCAGAGACACACTAGGAAAGTGTTTATCCTCTGTGGCGGAGACTCTGGGCTGGGCTGCCTTTTCCATGGCAGTGCTCATCATGTGGCCGGGGCACGGATTCTCCTGGTGGCATGTGCCAGAGCCTTCAAAGCCCATGAACCGAACAGTAAAGGTACCCAGCAAGCTTTTCGAAGTGAATCCCTTCCATTGTCAGGAAAGACAAAGGCCCCTCTCTTAAGGATAGGTGGCCTTGGATGCTCAGGTTTTGCTTGTCATTGCCAGGAAACTGACTCTTGAATTCTTACAACATTGGCTATGAGAGAGGCCAGAGGGTGGGAATCTCAAACTAGAATTTGGTTCACAGAGTGAACAGAGGTCCCAGAATTCTTAGGTTGTGGCTAGTCAGCATCTTCTGGGGATTGGTGAGGTGGAATTCAAGGGAGTGCTACAGATTTGAAGGGACAAATTTACAACTTTATTTTTTACTAATCTTTGAAGTTCAGCATTCCTTCAATTACAGTGTAAGATGCAAACCACATTTATGCTAGTAATAATTATGACTCAGCCATGGGTAAAAATCAAGAGTACGTTTGGCAGCATTTCAATGACGATTTAAAGTCATCTCTACTTCAGAATTATGACGGTTAATAGACTTGTTACAATATCTTGTTATTTTTGTACATAGTGAACAAGTATATATCATAACGAAATATTTTCAATAACTGTATTTTAATATAATTGATTGCCTTTGGCATATTGTTATATATACTGTTACTACTCCTCCTCTTCTAGAAAGTTTGTTCTGGGGACAGGTATGTGGACCACACAGCCACTTTGCTAAAGGACCCATGGTACAATCATTCAGCAGGCCTTGAGTTGACCCTAGACTCTGGGACAGCATGCTTGCTGGTCCCCTGCATAGGGAGTTCCTCAATGGGCTGGCTGCATGGTCTCTACACATGGGAGAGGGAAGGGAAAGCAAGCATGTGTGTGCAGACACAATCAAGGACTAATCGAAGGGACTTCTGGCTTATTTGTCCCTTAGATGTGTTTATCACATGGATATGTCAAAGTGAACTTTTGCATTCCTTTCCACTGATTTGCAGCAGAGCTCCAAGTTAGTTTCATTGAAAGGAAAAGAAAGTCTCTAGAAGCTAGTCAAGAACTTGTGCTACAGAATCACAGTTGGTATAAGCAAAGAAGGGCTGAAGATGAGTGGTTTTGTCAGTTATGTCTGCGAGGGGGATAGTGAACAAGACAACATGGTATGATGGCTCTTAAGGAGTCAGCCACAGGAATGGACACACCTGTAAATGTCAGAGAGGCAAATTTAGACAGTCCCTCAGAATATGCAGAGGACCTTTCAGGTTTGGAAGCAATGGGTCATTGGATTGATCAGAGCCTCAAATCCTGTGGAACTCTTGTACCTGAGCAGAATCTAAGGCTAGAAGATTCCAGGGTGTGGAGAGAAATAGGCCTACTCATACCTACTTAAAAGATAACCCTTGGTATCTGGCTTACAAAGAACAAGAAAATTATCTTATAAGAAGATATGCAAAACATTAGCCATCTTCAGAGGCATGCTTAAGAAAAGAACTCAGAAATACTGAGTGTTTTACTAGTTTTGTGAGTTCCTAATATAATCTAAAAAAGTTTTTTCTCTCCTATCTATCTATCTATCTTATCAATCANCTATCTATATATCTACTAAGCATCTATGTTTAGTATGATCTAGATCAGCTACTATACTAGATATATTTTATATATGAATATATCTCTTTTAATACTTTCAATATGTCTATAAGGTGTTATTAGCTCAAATCTTTCAGATCAGGACCCTAAATACTCGAGGATGAAATAATTTGACAAATGCCACAAGGCTAGTCAATGGACTTTTTGAGCCCAAAGCTACTCTCCCATGATTTTAAATGTTTCTAATTATATGCTCATTGAGCACTTGCACACACACACACACACACACACACACACACACACACACACACACACACCTGCCTCTGTGACTGAATCATTGAAATCTCAGAAGTATTTCTGGGAGTAGAAGAATCAAATTTCAACTTGGGAACATAGATGACATTGTGGTATCAGGTTACGTATTGTTAAAGAAAACCATGGTTTCAAGCAAGGTTGTTTCTCATATAAGGAAAAAAAATGGGGTTGAACACTGTTTTAATCATTAAGTGCAAAAAGCAGATGTGAGAGCTCAAGCACTCCCGGATGCTCTCCCCCAAACACTCAGTGCTGGAGTGAAAGCCACTGTAATTGCTCTAAAAATGAAAAAGGAACAAAAGGAACGCTCCAAGTCATGCCAGGACAACTGTGAGGAGGGCTCATTTCTCCTGTTTCAAGTGAAACCACAGTGAGAAACTGAACAAATTTTTTGGTCCTATCCATCAAATCATGAGACAAGCATTGGTGACGGACATAAATCTACTGAGTCTTGACACAGTTTTGTTAGATTCCAAGAAAATCCAATGCTTGTCTACTGTTAAGTTTTACTGACCATGAAAGCAAATGCTGCTCACCTCTGTCACAGTCAGTCAAACAGCATCTTTTACAGTGGATTTCTGCATATCGGAAGCCCTTTCCATCAAGTCATGACATGATGTTGTAGACTAGACACTGCAGACATTAAGTGGTAGTTTAGAGTAACCTCCAAGACCTTGTCTGGCCTTGTTTTCCTATGATTCCAGGAGACTAACAATTGTTAAGACAGAAGTGGCTTGGAGGGTGCCCACTTCATGTGTCATAGCTGTCAGAGAGCAGAGGGCGCTTGCCTTAGACGTGGTTATGTGAGACTACCTCAGCCTTTCCTTCTGCTGTTCATTCAGTATTCATGAGCAGGACAAGTTACAGGGTTTCAAAGACAAAGTAAATAACCTATGATCAGAAAATTCAATTTGTTCCTGAGGTGGAGAAAGGAATCCTGCCATTAAGTAGTAAGATGGAAAACATGCAAACCACAGTCTGTCGAAGAGAAAAAGAACATTGAAAGCCCTGGCCCAGAAGCAGAGGCAAGTGCAGAAACACACTCAGCAGAGGCAGGGTGTCTGTCACAAATGTGGAAGCAGCACCTCAATACCAACTGAAATTTCAAGCTGGAAAACCAGAGACCCCACTCCCAGGCCAATCGCCCCAATGAGGAGCACTGGGGAATTCTATCTTCTGTGCAGAGGTGACCCTTGGAGAAGAGGATTCTGGTCAAGTCAAAATCTCCTCTGTGTCATTCAGGCATTATGACAAATGTCAGTGGCAGGTAAAACATAGTGGTGGGCACAATTTGACTGTCTCACTTCAGTATTAGGCAAAGCAGATGAAATTGCCTCTGGATTTAGAAGTAAAAGCTCATGATAAGCACAGATTAGTTATTTCCGCAAAGCATCATGGAGAAGTGTTATGAATGGGATCCAATTAGATTTGGATTAGATGTCTCTTCTTCTAGGTCAAAAATGCCTTATTAATCTACTGGCTGTTCTCTGTTGTCTTTTTTTTTTTGTATGCTTTCTTCTGTATGTTAAAGAACTGTGACATGTAAAATCAGATCCTACGATGCCTACGTTGAGAGCTGTTGCAGCATTGGGTCACTGTGAGCTCATCCATTTGCCATTTCAGAATAAATCAGAAGAAAGATTCTCTTCATCAGAACATGGAGGTTGGTCAGGAGAGTTTAAGTTGCATTTCAGTTTTATTCTCTCTTTCTGCTGGATTCTCTTGTGTAGCCCCTGGCACAATAGTCTCTCTTAGTAGAAGGTGAGTTGTGCTGGGTAGTAAGATCCATAATGCATCAGGGCATGTGGTTCACATTGCTGTTGTTTGGCTGTACCCCCTCAGCCATCCTGGAGGTTGTCTGCCGCGTTAGTGCTCAGGTTTCTGTGCAAACCAAGATTTCTTACCTCCGGCTCCTGCTCATCTCTGCTTGAGGACATTTTAATGGCTTCAGGGATGTGCAGAATAAAGCAGGGCGCCCCCAGAAGCAGTTCGTAACCAAAGACGGTGGCGTGGAGCTGGTGGGCGATTCTCTCCGGCCCCTTGCCTGTGGGTGAGTTCCTTCTGAGTTGTGTCCCCACAGTGTCCCACAAGGCCCTCAGCAGGACTGTGCTGCTATTGCCTAGAGTGGTCTGCTTGTTAACACACCCTCTGCCCATGACCTTCCGTCCTTGTTTTACTTTCAATTGTGGACTAAAAACTTAGGTCTCAAAAATTCATACCCCACATGTTAGTATTAGAAGAGAGCTTTTGGAAGGTGATAGATTTTGGAACAGGGTTTGTGCTTTTATATGGGACTGCAGAGGGGCAGTTCACAACTTAAAATGATTGAACCCAAACATCTTGATAAGAGATTTGGGCTCCAAGAGGGCAAGAAACAGACCCAGGGTTATAAGAGCTACCCACTGTGCATTGTTGTGCTCTAGAGGCCTGGTCACTAAGTATGTTCTCATTCCTTCTTCATGTCTCCCAGGACCAACCTCCAATGCCTGCCTGTAGAAGCTTCTCAGTTTACTTTTAGAGAAATCACAACTGGGACCCTGGGATTCTTTGCTGGAATTCTAACTGCTGCCTTGACGCAACACCCAATGTTAAATCTAGTTTGGGCACTAGGTGACATTCCTCCTGAATAGAAGAGCCATTTTACAAGTCAGATAACATCCAAATGTGAACAAACCACACCATAGGAAGAGAGGAAGCAAAACTGTCACCAGGGAAATTTACCAAGACAAGGAGATTTTCAAAACTGTTTTAAAGAGATTATTCTGAACAGAAAAACCAAACGGTGAGTCCTTGAAGTCAGCAGCGGAAGGAGAGGAAACAAAATGGAGTGTCCATGCTTCCTAACAACCTGCAGTGGAGCGTGGACTTTGCAGTAGGGAGGTTTGAATGGAGGACGGGCAAGAACTCAAGCTTTGACCTTGACTATAGAAGCTCGCTGGAGGCTGGCTAGAAGAGAAGCAAATGGCCGTGAGCAGAAACACAGTATAAAGCAGTTACTATTCATCCATCTANCAAGGTTTGAAGCATCCTCAATATCTGAGAACTCAGCTCTGCATTCATCATTTATAGACATCTTCATTAATATGTGCTGAGCATGGCATTAGGCATCCCTTCATGAGAGACTAGAAACAAAGGTGACACAAGGTCTGTCCATAAAGTTTGGCATAGGCCAGAACCATCCCCACCTGCTGCCATACGAAGGTCAACCAGACTGCAAGCATCTTTAACACAAAATTGTATTTTCTTTTTTTTAAAGCTTTATTTTAATTATTATTTTTTTTGTGTGACATGCACGAACACATGTGAATGCAGGTTTTGGCAGAGGCCAGAGGCATCAGATTTCCCAGGAGCTGCAGTTACAAGTCTCTGTGAGCTGTACTACATGGATAGTGGGGACTAAACTTTGTTTTTTGTTTGTTTGATTTTTGCAAGAATAGTATGTGCTCATCTTCTGCAAGAACAGCACATGCTCTTAACCACTGAGCAATCTCTATAGCATCCCACCCCTAAGGTTGTATTTTCTACACATTATCTTTCAAGGCAGTACCTTGCATACATTAAGAACACAAACACTGGTGTTTGAACTAGCCAAGGGAGAATCTTATTCTGCAACACAAAGTTTCCCAGAGAGACAGGGAAGTCAGAAACCCACTGTGACTGGGAGATTGAGGAAAGACTTCATAGAGTAAGTGGTTATAAAGTTGATTGACCACTTCAAAGGGAAATATACCCAAGAAAAAATGGGCTTCCTGTGCCATGAGTGGAGATTTAGGTTCTAGTTTGGAGATGTGTTCCTTCTTCCCTGTCTCCTAGGTATCCCTTGAGTATAGATTCAGTTCTGACTTGTACATCTTTTAAAATGGTTTACTCTTAAAGCATTGTAAGTCACAGCCTTCCCTTCCCTTGGCATCAATGAAAGGAGTTCACTCTACCACTCTTTCCGCAGCAGAGGGACCAATGTTAGTTTATTCTTCATTGTTGTTCAGAGATCCGCTGACAAACGCAGGATACATTTGAAGATGGGAAACAAAGACAGGGAAATGCACCCTGTTTAGGAAAGCCGAGCCTCCCAAAGAGAAGACAAGAGGCTGCCAAGTAGATTTGTGTTTTAACTTGTAATCCTTCTTGCTCCCAGCTTGTAGCCACCTAACTCTCTTTCACACCCTATTTTGATTTTCCTCTGTCAGGAATCATAACAATGCCCTCAGGGGATGCTCCATGTGTGTCAGGGAACAGTAAGAGTTTATGTGAGGGACCTTTACAGAGGGAAGCCCTTTGACAGGAGTCTCCCCAGGGATCTTGCAGGGTCACCACCTGCGAGTAGAGAAACTANCTTTTTTATTAATTACTGAACCTTATGAATTTGCCATTTTTAAAATCACAGGTCGACAAACGGTTGATTAGCAGCAATTTTACATGGTTCAAACCAACAATTTTGTTAACCAATTAGTCTATCAACTAGGAAAATAAACCTTAACCCTTTCTGTTTTACTTTTCCCATTTTCACCCCCTCCTCCTCTTTCTCCTCCTTTGCTTCTTCTGTCTTTGGAATTTAAGCTTGGCGTTGACCTCTGTGAGTGAAGCAGATGTGCTCTGTGCAAACATTTAGTAAGTTGGCTCTCAACACAGGAAGAGCTCAATGGACTCTCAATGCAGGAGCACCAATGAGCACTTAGAATAGCATAGTCTCAGCTCCATCTCAGAGCCACACCCACCTGGACCACTCTATAGTGTTGCCAGGAAGCCGACCTAAGATCTGCAGTCAGCTAAAGTCATTGTCTTTAGCGTCTGTGTTTAGAAACCGTGTTGTATGACACTATTCTTGAGGAGATGTCATTTATAAATGATAGGGACATTTATAAATTTTATTTATAAAATAGAGGAAATTTATAGATTTCCCCAGATAGGGAACCAACGACAGAGCAAAACTACAGCTGCTGCCGGAGTCCGAGTTGGTGAATCAGTGAGTTTTATTTGGGTTGCTTGAAGGAATACAGATGGGCACAGGTTACTTATGGGAATGGAAAGGACTCAAGGACAGCTGTTCTCCAAAAACCCACCACAACATGGGTGACAGCTCATAAAAGTGGGACCC
The DNA here is from genome assembly GCA_001675575.1 of Neotoma lepida. Lineage (NCBI taxonomy): Eukaryota > Metazoa > Chordata > Mammalia > Rodentia > Cricetidae > Neotoma > Neotoma lepida. The sequence continues at coordinate 14,273 of LZPO01097339.1, read as the reverse complement.
TGGAGCACACTGCCCACACTGAAGGCACCTCAACCGGTTGGAGAGTGTCCTTTCCATGTTGGTCTCAGCCTCTTCTAGGAAGCTCTGCTTGCCTAAGAATGTCACTTAGGAGTCCTTACAATTTATACATGCTTGGGGATAGAGAGGCCTAATGAATCTGGTCAGTTTCAGGGTCTTCCTGAAGCTTTTGAGTTTTTATTTCCCTGTAAGATGGGATGTGTCACCTCCTGTCTTAAAGACCTTCTCTTCTAGACGGGTGATTAATCTGAGAAGAAATTGTTACACAACATACAGGAAAAAAAAAATCCCTTTTTATTTTGGTCTTTCCTACCCACAGACTCCTTCCCTTCCTTCTTCTCCAACAAATTTACTGTGCTTTAAAAGTTTGGATTTTTGGAAAGCAAAAGTCAGAAATCCTTAGAGACTTCTTACGTTATGTAGGGGGGGAAAAGGAACTTTCCCTGGAGCGGATGAGAGCTGAGCTCTTANGTAGGACAGGCACGGTGAAAGGAAAATGCGGAGAGGGAAAGTACTATCACAAACTACTTAGCTACAAAGAGAATCTCTGGTAGCGTGGTGGGGNTCACAAATATGAAAGAACATCATCTTNAGTGCGAGGTCCCTCTTCAGCTTTCCTGATGACTTAGAGAACACCAAAGTGGTTGTTCCTGGAATCGTTTACCTCCAGGTCCCCGTCTTCAGGGGAGGTGAATTTGCTCAGCCACACCCTGCCCAAGAGTGAGGCTTGGAGAGGGCTTTCCAGCTGGATTTGTGTTGGTTCCTACCTTGTCTGAACTGGCCTATTACAAATAATCCTATGAAAAGAGCAGCAATCATTTCCCGGGAGCAGAGCAGAACCGGCGAAGGGCGTCCTCTCCAATTCTCCTTCTCCAACACCCCTCGAGGCCCCCAGCCATTCAGACTTTTTCTTCTAAGACAGCTTCAAGCTCCTTGCTAGCCTCCTTGCCACCTGTTCACAAATAGGGCAGCGCTGGCTGATATGTAAACCTAATTTTTCACTTGGCTTTGTTTCCCTATCGCCCAAGTGAACGATGTGGCTACTGGGAACGCCATCTTCTGAAGCCCTGCCTTTTGTTATGCACCACTGACAGCAAATACTTCAAGACTGAGTCAGAGCCGCTGCCTTTGTGAAGGTCGCCTGGAGGCTGCCTTGTCTTGGAGGCTGCCTTGTCTCCAGTGGTGTCCTTGCCATACTGCCAAGGAAGCCCTTGCTGGGCCAGCTGGGAAAACACTGCCTGTCGGAAGAACATCCCATTCAGGAGCTGCAGTTTGTGCCAGGGTTCGACAGTCCCCACAAAGGCGCACAGGGGAGACCCAGAGAAGGACATAACAACAAAAACCTCGAAGCCTGGCTGACATACACTGCCCGGAGCTTTCTGTTAGAGCATGCTGACTTCTGGCAACTGACAAACGGACACAGGGCCACACAAGAGGAATATGTTTCAATGAGGAAAATGTTGTGCCAGATAAGAAACGAGATATAATAATAAAGCTGGAGCGAGGTATTCTGTGGAGTTAGGAAGTTAAGTCATAAAATATTTATGGGAAAATTCTTCACTTGGGGATGAGGGTCTGATTGTTGAAGAAGCTTGAGGTGGGGGTGGGGAGCAGAAGTAGTGTTTGTTTACCGAGTTAAGACACGCTCCTTTGTTAGGACCTCAGTGTGTAAGAGGAGGTGAGAGCATTTTGGCCTGCTGTGAGGAAAACGTTTCAGAGAAAACGTTTCAGGCCGAGTCTTGTCNGTGGGATCGAGACCTGAGAAGATGAAACCTAAAACCACCGCCATAATGAGACTCTACTACATGGCCTCAGAAGGACTGGGAATGTGGTGCCTGCCCTATGTACTCTGACCATATCATCTCTGCGAGTGAGAGAAGAACGGATTCTGGGCCAAACCTTAGGAGTCGAAAGACAGTAGTACTGAATGGCACCTTTGCCTCNTGAGTGTGGCACTCAAAGGTGCTGAACAAAACCAGGAAAATCTTTTATTGCTATTGATTCAGTTCCACAATTATACAATTGTCAACTGTGAGGTCATAGATTTAACAAGCTTTTCCACTTACAGGAAAACTGCTTGAGAGGAGTTTAGCCTTTTTCTTCCTTGAAAGCTTTTTTTAAAAACTTTATTGACTTTGCTCTTTGACAATTTCATACATGTATAAAGTATATTCCAGTTACTTCCCTCNCCCTCCCCTCCTTCTCTATTCCTCCCTCACACCTCCCCACAAGTCTCCTATATTTATGGGGTTTTTGTTGTTTATGTTGTTTTTTAGGCCCACTGAATTTAACCAGGACTATCTGTGTGATCATGGGCTTGGAACTATATCCACTGGAGTCTGAGGTACTCCATAGCAAGCCAGTAGTTCATCAGGAAGCAGTGTGATCCTGTGAACCCCTCCCCTGTGAGTCCCTCGCTCATCCATAATTGACTGTTGCCAGGCCTGTCTTGTTAAGGCCCACTGCNGGCAGCCAGCNCTGCTGTGAGATCATACCTGCTATGGTTCTGCCATACCCAGAAGAAGACATTTTACAGGACTTCTCCCTTATCTTCTTAAAGAGACTTTTAAGGNAATATTTATCATGGCTTTCAGTATTCTGAGGCCAGAATCTAGTCTCCAGCCCACCTGCTGCTCAAAGATAGAACAATCCTCATAGGCCACGGACTCCTCAGATAGGGTTTAATTTTTGGCCTCACTTCACAATGGATCAGTTGATGCAAAGGTTTTCAGGGCTTTTCCTGGGAAGGAACAAGGAGGCTGGAGGCCACCACCCAGTGTGTCCAGATCTCTACTTCAGTTCTTACCTATCCTCTCCACTTGAGATACCACCGGGGCTTTCGATAAAGGCTGCCTCACACTGAAACTTTCCTGGGGCAGGTCAGCCACATAGATTGACAAGCCACCAACAGGATGTAACTTCTTACTATGGAGAGAGCATGACCTATGAAGAAAGGGATGAATAATTGTGAAAAGGCTATTTATATACTCAATACAGAATTTGAGACTTTTTTTCAGTTCGTTTAAAAAAATGACAAGTAGGTATATGAATCAAAGTTCTGCCTGGATTAGAAGCAGATGCCTTGGAAATGGCAACTGAGGAGCAGCNCACCTCTCTTTTTCATTGCCGGTCCCCATCCCACACTCGGACCTTTGGTGGTAGAATTGAAATTTTGCAGGCTGAGCATGTAAAGTCAGTATGTGCTCTAGCATTAAGTGACTTTGGGAAAGTGGCTTACCCCTGCTGAACCCCAATGATCTTGTTAGTGAAAGGGGTGCTCATGCTTTCTCAATGCCAAGTCCGCCTGTGAAGATCCACAGGGAGCACAGAGGGAAGGACTTCCTCCAAGTTCACTAAAACCCAGCATGAGGCTGGCATTCCACAGAACACAGAGGGGCCAAGTGGCTGTAAAGATGTAACGAGATAAGTAATGGCACTTTTAGGGCCTGTTGAGAGTGTCTATGCATTTCTGCTTTCCAAGGGGCCTCTTTACGAGTTTTAGAGNCCTTTTAGATTGCTTTAAGAGGCACCGGGTTTCCTTGCATTCTGCTATTTTTTTCCTGGATCCATTTTTATGGATTACAAGATGCCTTGTTCCCATGAAGGGCAGTGAGGGGTTAACTCTCAGCCCCTCTTATTCCTCCTAGTAATTGAGATTTTATAATTACTTCCATCAAAGGTATGTCTGTAAGGCCATGCAGGAAAAAAAAAAAGTACTTGATTTCCACTGAGAAATTTCATAAATCCCAGGCCCTATATCCTTCAGATTTCAGACCCTGTAGATCAATTTCATTAAAACCAAGATGCATAAGGAAAAAAGGGCTGATTTGCCCTAAAACCCTTTTGTCTTCTGCTGAACACATACAAAGGCAGTGAAGTTTGTTTCTATGTCCCTTTGCCCTTCCCTTAAGACTTACATTCCTTTGCCTTGTGCCAAATTTAGGCCGGGTTGGGGGCCAAGAGAATGGACTGGGGAGACGTTTATATTATATTCGCTCAAATCTCTCCTTCAGTCTTTATTGCAGGACTCTGAGCTCTCTGTAGGCAGGAGAGAATTTTGAATGAACTCAGCTTTTAGTGACCAGGAGTGGAGACATAAAAGGAGCTTTTCAGCCTCNCTGGTTACAGAGATAAGTACAAAGGGTTGCTGGCACTAAGTCTGTGGTAATAGCTGCTATAAGTACTGACCGTGATTTGAATCTCTCGATAACTGATTCTGGGGAGGCCAGAATATTTATCAAGCCATTAGGAGAAGCTGTTTCTTGCTGATAAGATGCCTACAACCGATGAGGTCCACCTGAAGACNGGGATGAGGCTGGTCTTGATTTACAGCCATTTGCACGGAGAGCAAATAAATCTTGTCTTTAAGAACAGCATGAGACATTCATCAGCAAAATTATATACCATTGCCCAGGGGCAAACCTAGGGAACGCTAAGGAAAAAGAGTGGGTGAGCACCCCAGTGTATAAGGTGATTGAAACTGCACTTGGGCTTGGCTCATATGTTGGGATTTTATTGATTTGGAGGCCTAGGAAGTAGGGAGTGGGACAAACNAGAGGTATTANTGGCTCTAAAGAACAAAATCACCTATTTTATACCATGTGACTGCAGAGTCTTTCTTTGGTAATTCTATAGCAGAAGAAGCTGCAGTANAGTCAATTCTGAAGTTAAAGTGAGTAATAACAGAGGGGTCATTACCTGCATCTTGTTTTCTGGGAAATCTTAGACCCTGTGAAAACTCATGCCACCTTCTACACTTTAGCCTGTCCTTGCCGGGCCACCTGACTCTTCCTTTCCTTCCATTTCTTCTTGTATTTCTCATTTCTGCCTTTCTACACTTTGGCTTTTTCAGATATGAATTAACTCTCGCAAACTTTGAAAAGTGTATTACTTTAATTAGCTTTGAAAATTGGAACCTTCTTCTAGATCCATTCTATTTCTAGGAATGAAATCTGGGTTCAGCAGAGGCTGTACTGATGGTATGGGATAGGTGGGCAGATCTGTGGCAAGCCTCTGGGTAGACCCTCACGGTCTCCAAGGGAACCTCTTTCTCCCCTCTCTTTGCCTGATTAGTTCAAAAGCTCAAAAGCCCACAGATTTCCTTTTAATTAGCAGCACTCTGCTTCCCTTGTTCTAGGCTCAAACCACCCATCATCCAGCATTTGCCCAGATGTTCCTAGGAGAAATCAATTTCTGATAGATGCTAGAAGGTATGCAGTTATGTATTTCACTGAGAATGTTAGATTTTTATCTCTGGATCAACCTAGTCACCAGAGAAACAGTTGTTTGCATCTTACTGGTTTCCACTCTCCTGGAAGACTCATTTTTACTGAAATTATACATACAAATTTCATATTTTGCTGTGAGGAAGCCTTCAATCTGCTTTGAACACCCTTCCAGTAAATAGCTCTGCATAATTTGCTGCCGTTAGAACTGTGGATGCCTCTGACCTATCACATCTGTGCCCTAGAAGAGTACTCAGTTCTCCCTGTTCAGTGTGTGTGTGTGTGTGTGTGTGTGTGTGTGTGTGTGTGTTTGTGTCTGTCTGTCTGTCTGTCTGTCTTGTGGACACTTTTGGTAACTGCTTGTGACTGTCCTTGGTATTTAGCCCCACCCAGTTTTGCCTTGTTCTTTCCACAGGTAGCAAAAGAATGGGTATAGCCAGAAGGCCTGGATTTGGATTCTGCTTTACTCCCTACTGCATCCTCAAGGCNGTATCGCTTTAATAGAGATAGTAATAGATCCAGATGCCTAGGGTGATGTGGAGCTTTAAAATGTAAAATGCTATGGGTGTGCTGGAGCATGCCTGTCATCTCAGTGTGTGGGAGGCTGAGGCAGGAGATTTTGAGTTTGAGGCCAGCCTAGGATACCTAGTGAGACACTGTCTCAAAAATCGAACAGAAAAAAAATTAAGCACTTAAGATAATATAGAAGGAAGGGAAAGCTNGTATTCTTATTAACTTGATCAGTTTCTTTTCAGAAATTAATTTTTCGTTATGTACATTTTAATCAGCTGGTTTAGATTGCTTTGAGAAGGAATAGGAAAGTATTCTAGAATGTGAACATTTAGAGACCCAAGGTGACTATCCATTCAATTNTAACTGACACTTGAAGACTCTAATTTTTCCTTGACTTCCTTGAATGTTTTTGAGAAAACTGCTGTTTTGCATGTATTGTTTAGGATAGTTAAAGCCATCTCTCCACTCCACGTGAACAGAGTCTCCCAATTTCTTCTTTCCTTCTTCTTTCTTTTCCTCTTCTTTTTGAGGCAGAGCTTCATGCANCTCAGGCTGGCCTTGAACTCAGATGTGGTCAAACAGAGATCACCAGCTTACTCACCATGCCTCATGTTCTGAGACCCAGGATTTCCTGCACACTAGGTAAGAACTCCATTGTCTGAGCTGACTGAGCTACCTCCCCAGCCAAATCCTGATGTCTTTCTTTAATAGTGTGCTCAGAGGTAAAGCAATTCAAGCAACTTGTGGCTTAATGTTAGGATGAACANTAAGAACGATCTACTACTTGGCAGCCTCTCTTGGTACCCTTTCCTTTCCACCCTGACTTCACTTTTTCTGATGCTGGAGGTTGCACTTAGGTTCCTGCACATGCTACCTGAGCAATCTAACACTGAGATAACACCCACAGCCCTCTTTTTGCTTTTCATTTCCACACAAAGTCTAAGCTAGCCTTGGATATGTTATTCACTTCCCTCAGCCTCCTGAGCTGTTAGGATTACAGACCTGTGCCGCTGCTAAGCCTGGCCCCATCCTATTTATAGTGAGTGCCTCTGGCATTTTCAAAATGGCAGTGATGTCCAGGACAAACCACACCCTGAGTGCAAACTTGGATTCTTGCTATTGTGCCACTCTCCTAGTAGCCTATGAATAATGGGCTGTGAGCACCATGCCAGAAACCTCCCCTGAAAGGCAGCTGTGGATCTCCCTCTCAGAACCAGGGTGAATTGGCTCTGCGCCTGCAGAGATCCCTGGTCCCTAAAGGGCTGGACTTTGCTGCAGGAGGAGTAGAATCTGAACGGACAGTTCTTTTACAATGTGCCTTATTCCTGCTCAGTTCCATGTCTTCCAGCGCAGACATTTCAGGCACTAGATGCTCTGGGCAGGCTTGCTTTAAAGCAGAGCCCTTACATCAGCTAAACAGATAAAATATTAAGCACCAGCGCGCTCCCTAAATCATTAGCACTGGGTCCACAGGTAATGAATTCAGCTGGAGGCTATTTGGGGCCCGTTGTTTTTTATCTTCTGTCCACAGCACTCACTGTTCAGTAATGAACTCTCCTTGCACAGGATGATGGTGCCTGTACTATGTCCCCAGAAGACTCAGGGTGTCTTTTCTGTCAGCTGCTCCAGGCCTCAGGGCTCCAGACCTACAGAGGCAGAGAGGAGGAAAATACACAAATAGCTGTCTGTTTTCACTGATGAGAAAATGATCTCTTAAGATAAACTACTGATTTGACACATTTCAGAAGATTTAAAAAATGGGTAATGGCTACAGAATAGCTTATCCGACTGTGTAGAAGAGATGTAAAGAGTTGTATGGAGTTAGGAACAGGGCGAGGCTTGTTTGAATGGCTACCTTAATCTAGACGAGTGATGTTTTCATTTGTGAGTGCGTTACAGTAAAGTATTTCAAAAAAGTTAAGATCTGTACCAGACTAAAGGCAGTATATCTTCTCCTTTTTCCCCAACGTATNTTAAGTTGGTTCATTAATAGACCAACATCATCTTTCATTCTTACACTGATCCCAGGTGGCTTTGGCCTAGCTCTCGCTCAGCTCTTAGGAGAGAAGTTACATTACAAGAGAAGTGAGTTTCCAGGTCTCCTGACACGGGCGAGGAGACAGTTTGAAGGTCGGACCAGTTGCCTGTCCTGGTATTGAAGCTTCCAGGTTTTACTGCTGATCCAGCCGTAGTCTAGCAAGCTCACTTTACAAGGACCTGCCAGAGATTGTCAGTAAAGGAAGAAAGATAATTGCACTGATGAGAAGGTATCAGCTAGGTGGACTAACTGTGCAGCCCAAAAGGACTGGGGAGTCTTTGGGATGGAGTAAATTCCATTCATTAAATTGTTAAAGAAATTGTACTTCATGACATTTGTGATCATAGGTGTATGTGTGTATGTGCACACACATCTCTCTCTCTCTCTCTCTCTCTCATTCTTTCTCTCTCTCTCTCTCTGTGTGTGTGTGTGATTGGTCTTATTAGACTTTTTCAGTTACCCTTTGTAATATGAACATCATGCAGTTTAAATATATAGTATTATTTGACATGTGTATCTCTGTACTATAGTCACAAAGTCAGCTACTATTTGTCTCCTGATTGGGATTCCTAAAGGCTCCATTGGCCTTTTAGTTTAATTCTCTGAATCATACTGAGGGATTGAAGAGGTTGTATTTAAGAAGTTATCTTCAGATACACAAATCAGTAAGTCAATGTGGAGAAAGCTGGGCTAGCTGATTATTAAATCCAGAGGAACACTGTGAACAAATAGACCAAGGGGTGAAAAGGGGGTGGGGGGGTTCTACTCTGATGTGCTATGATGATAAATCCATCTGAGGATGAATACATGTGGCTAAGTCCTGACCAGGGCCTAATGAATTGTGGCAGAGCCATTGAACAAGTTGATGAATGAATTTGCCTTCAGAGATTATCAAGTATCAGAATACTTCTACAGTGACAGAAAACTCAAGCCAAATTTGTTTAAGTCAGGAGGGAACTTGTTTCTGGAGGTAATGAAACATTCCAGGCATGTCTAGTTTCAGGTAAAGCTTTGCTTACCAGGATACCAGGAGCTGGTCTGAATATCTTCTGGCCTGGCTCTATAGTCACTCTCAGGTGGGTTGGATTAATTCTGAGACTTCATGGGGTTTACAGGCGGTTATAGCAATTATTCACTCTTAATATGTTCAGTTTAGGTTAAGATATTTTGTTAAGAGCTGGGCACCACAGTTTCTGAAAGGGAAATATCATATTTTCTCTCATATATGGAAGCTACATTAAAAAGAAGAAAGTGCCAAGAGGGGAATACTTGGGAAGAGGAAGGGACCAGTGCAGTGGGGTGAATATGAACAAAGAAAATGGTGTCCGTGTAAGAAAATATCATAAAGGTTAGGGATATAACTCAATAGGTACAAGGCTTGCTTCACAATGATACCTGTAATGTCAGTACCTGGGTAGCTGAGGCATGGGGATGTTGAATTCACGGCCAGCTTGGGCTGTATAGTGAGACTTTATTTCAAAAGACAAATGAACAATCACTCCCTGCTTCCTCCCTCTTTCTTCCTCCCCCTGCCTTTCTCTCTCTCTTCCTCCTTATCATCCCTCCTTCTTCCTCTCTCTGTTTTTGCTCTCTTTCCAGTTCTAGGGATTGAATTTAAGGCTCCACAGGTGTCAGGCAAGTGCTCAGTCACTGAGTAACACCCTCCACCTAAGAAATAGTTTCATGGCATCTCATGGTCCCTAAAGCTTTTCTCTGAACCAATCAGAGGATCCTCTAGCTCTGATTTGCCAGTTTAAGTCACATGATACCCATAGCTTAGGGTGTGGAGTCAATTCTTCCATTATGATTGTGCAATTAAGTGGGTACTGAAATCAGAAAGTGGCTGGTTGGTAAAGAAAGTAGATGGAAGACGATGAGNCAAAATCTAGTATCTACTCTACATAGCACAGCCATTAGTAGCAATAAAGAGAAAAGTATATCAATACAAAAATTTTAAATAGCCTTAAAATGAGGCCATAACCCAATGAATGAGTATGAGTCTTATGTGTATATATTTAAAAATCATATACATTCTTTGGAGAAGATACAGTAGCTAAAGACTTATACATTAGCTGTGATGGAGGACTTAAAGTGTTTCTAGAAGGTGTTTTCAACTAGGTACAAAGACATTACTATGAAAGTTTATCGGTGTGCTCTTTTAGTAGCTCTCACATTTCCCATCCTGACTAGGAGTACTTATAATGAAAAATCAAATGAATAACCCTAAAAAAATAAATAAACCAAGTTAGACCCACAGCAGGAGCTGAATTAGAGAATTCTCCAGGTAGTACCTGTCTGGGAGATGGTCATTCTTTCCAACCAGCCTTCAAAGGCATTTCTGAGAATTGTACACATGAAAAAGAGGGTAGTCTGAGAGCCATATGCATGTAGCTGTTGGGCTGTGAACATCCAGCCAGAAGTTGTGTGTTTTTCATAAACCAGAGGAGAGATGCTTTTCTGGATCTTTCCGGATCGTCCCAGACTCCGTTCAAGTGGAGCAGAATGCGCCAGCCCTGACCAGTGCTGAAGCCCCTGGTCCTGATGTGCTGAGCATGTGCATCTCCACTGCCTGGAGTGTGTGCCCCACTCTTCCCATGATTGGTCCACACTTAATTCTTTAGATTCAGCCTTCAGAGACAGCCTCCCCATTTCCCCACTCAGCCCTTTTACTGAACTTTCTCA
>LZPO01097338.1:115297-127679 GCA_001675575.1 Neotoma lepida | reverse complement strand
TAAAATGAAAAAAAACTTATTTTAAAATAAAAACAAAAAAGGGCCATGCAGCAGTGACTTGCTTCATAGCTTTGCATCTCCCCACTACAATTACCATTCACTCTCTCTATACAGCAGGTTGTGCTATCTAGGATTTACATTTACTTAGCCATACAATGCCGAGCAAGCCTCTTACCGTTCTGCAATAATCACCCCCTGGATGTTATTCTTTGGATGACTTTGTTCAGGTGATTTTTTTGCTAAAGAAGCTGAACTTGGAATTCAACTCAGGGGCATGTGAGGCAGCCAGACCTCGGGTTGTGATTGCTGAGGGAAATATTGAAGTTTAGGGATCTGTGCTGCATGTACAGAACTTCTAGCCCACTCCATCACCAGACTACACGTGAGTGAAGGGAATGGCAATATTGACTATGTACTATGAGAGAGACACACCATCCTGTGGGATGAGAAAAGATGGAACCAAACTGAAGAGGCTTTGTAAGGGCCAGCTGCAGAGTCCGAGTGTTTCACACGTGACCACCTTAAGTTCACTGCTAATAGGGCAGTTNGCAGTTAACAGATGGGGAAGACATCTACCTTGAAACATTTACCAAGCATTTGTATTGGCTGCAGAGGATCATGAGAGAGGGAACTGTGAAGCCTCCGTGTGTTGAGGGTGGAGTCCAGGAGGGGATGCAGACACCAGTCAGAGGTTGGAGGATTTTCTTCAGCAGTGTGGATCAGCACTGTGAAGGACCACAGAGGCTGACTGTGGCCGGAGTCCAAATCTCTGAAGGAGAAAGAAGCTGCAGAAACCAAGAGGTAACCTAGGCAACCCAGAGAAAGGGGACTGGCAGCCACGCCCACAGGGCAAGCCTACGCTCTCACAAGCCTCAGAAATTGTAGATAACAAATGTGTGTTGTTTTAAGCCTCAAGGCTTAGGGTTAATTTGTTATACAGCAAGAGAACACTACCATGTGTCTTCCTCTGAAGTCCTCAACATACTTCACACCAAACTCTCCCACGCTTTTACTTCTGCTTCTGAGCAACCGGGCATCACAGAATTGTCCAGACCCTGAGTGTCTTTCTTGTCTATGTGCTCACTTCCTCTCGGTATCTAACTGTCCGTATTTAAATCAGGAGCAATAGTGCACAGCCTCATTCAGATCCGTGCTGATATTTACAACAACCTATTATTCCGTAGCAAATGCATGATGAATCCATTAACTTGAGTAAGATCAACATTTTCCTTCCCCATTCCTATCCTGTGGCCGCTGAAAAAAAATCATTCAAATATATAAATTAGTGATATTCAAATTTCACAGGTATGGAAATATTTATTTTATTGAAAGCAACCAAATGCATGTACATTTTTTGCAAAGATGGCTTTAAAAGTAGCAGAGAAAGTACTGAGGTATAATTTGAAGTGATAATCCTCTCCATTGGAGGACTGTACATTAAAAACTACTGTCTGCATATAAAGATGCATGAGGTTGTCTCACACTTACTTTTAATGCCTACAAATAATCATCCTGTCATTCTCAGCGTGCCTGGCTAAGGGGAGCAGGAAGTAAGAATCCCAAGATCCTCCAAGGTGTGGCATAAGGTCCCTCTGGTTTCAGAAACATCTCCAGCCTCCATGTTATTTGAAGATGAGAGCTGTAACACTCCAGTTTTCTAATTTCCTTTGATTCCAGGTATTTTAGATTATAATGCCAGTGGCTCTTTGGAGAATGATGAGAACTTTCCATGGTTGGCAGTCCTTGAGGGTATGAATGATGCCACTAACATCAAATATGTGCTAGATGCCCCTCTGTTACAGTGTTCTTCAAAATCTCTCCTGCCTGTTCCCCCATGGATGCTCCTAAATACACCAATTCTGCATTTTACTTTTTCCTAGGTATAGATGAGGGAAAGGCACATAATACTGTAAAATTAAATTAAATTTTAAAATACTTAGTTTAAACTGAACAAAGTGGTGTTTAGTGTGTTTATAATCCCATCACTTGGGAGGCTGAAACAGAAGACTCAAAAGTTCAAGACAGGCTGGGCTACATAGCAAGATTTGTCTCAAAAACAAATGAAAAAAAAATAAATAATTATTGTCTTATAATGTTCATTTAACTGCTAAGTAAAAACAATTGCATCAGATGATTGATGTTATATGTATAAGACAGCTCTATCCTCTCAATATTAGCCTTTTTCATTGTAAGGCCATATATTCCTTTTAAATATATATTTTAATTATCATACTTTTATTAATGCTTTGAAAAAGTCATACAATGTGTTTTGGTCATAACCTCTCCTCACTCCTTCCCTAACCCCCCCAACACACATTTTTATCTCTCCACCTCCTCCCAACTTCAGGTCCACTTTTGTTTTGCTGGGGCTTTTGGCTATGGTTGATAACCCACCCAGTCTTATTTGTGCTGCCCATGTACTCATCAGTGTGAGGCCATTTATTGGAGGATGGTCAGCTACAAGGGACAAAGCCTTAAAGAAACTCCCTCCCCCGAGGAAGCCACCAATGGTCAATAGGTCCTCAGTTAGGGGTAGGAGTTTATGAGTCCCACCCCCTCCTCAATAGATCATCAAGTATCTTGATCTTGCGTAGCTCTTAGCTAGGCAAGTGACTTCAGGAGTGCAGTGATCCTGTCATGTCCAAAGTTTTGTTCTAGTCCTCTCTGGCCTCTGTCATTTATGATCTTTCTGCCCCTTCTTCTGAGATGGTCCCCAAGCCTTGAGGTCTGGAAAAGGGGGTAATACAGATATTTGAGACTGAGCACTCCACTGACACTTAATTCTCTTCACTTTGACTAGCTGTGCATTTCCAGAGCCATTATTAACCACCACCCACTGCATTAATGTATGGGCATAGAGATAAAAATTTAGCAGAATAATAGTAGTAGGTTCGCCCATGGAGTTTGTGAGCTTCCCAACCGTAGGTTTGGAGCCAGATTTACAGAATAAGACAGGTGTTTGCTCCTCAGGAGTGGGCCTTATATCCAGTAAGAAAACACTTGGTTACCCCTATAACACTCATGGCACTATTGCATGGATGTATCTTACCATGCCAATCATTATTGTATTTCACACAGTCAGACCTGGGTACCACTGTTGATGGCTTTTTCCTCTGGAGCCTGCATAGCACCTTCCAGTACTGTGAAAGCTAGCCAGCAGGAAGGAAACTTTCTTACTAGTGCCAACTTAATTTCTCCATGCTCTGTGACCAAAGTGTGTGGTGCCATCAGCAATAGAATCTTAGCATTAAATTCTAGTGGACAAGCAAGAACAATGGCAATAGGCTCTATTGTTGGGTTGGGGTGGGGGGAAGGATCTCCACAACATCCCTGACCAACAATGCAAGGGGAGGTATCCCACATTTGGCACTGGGCTATTTATTTGGCAACCTATGGCTACTAGAAGGAATAGTATCCCCTATATAGGGTAAAAGAAAAAAATCTTGAGGTAAAAATGGGAGATCTGAAGGAGAAAATGGGGAGTAATGCAGAGGGAGGTGAGGAGAGGGATGGGAGGGTAGGGGATATAAGAAAGGGTGTGGAAAAGGACAATTAGCACTAAAAAGGTTTGAAAAGATCATACAGAAATCTACTCTTTTATAAATATATATGCATATATATGCAATATATATTCATGTATTCATATGAAAAGGCATAGATTCTTAAAATAAAGGATATCCTTTTGTTCTGTTTGTGTAAGTATGGCACTGAATTTTCTTTCTAATTTCCTAGTTCCTAAAAGTAAATTATTGCCTCTCCTATCTTTAATATTTCTTCTTGTTCCGTTATCTCCTGTTCTAATGGTCTCCTAGAGATAGCCTTATGATATCAAAATCTAAATCTGAAAGGCAATTTTAATTCTCTTTTTTTCATAAGAATTATGTTTGGTAGATAATGGGCCACCAAATAATGTTTTTAAACATTTAAGTAATGTTTAAAAATGAATACTGTGTTCATTTATTCATTACTCCTTCTAGGGCTAGCTTTATGCAAGCTATGAATTCACTTGGGTTATGTTTCTGCAAGAGTTTAAGAAGCCAAATTACCCAGGTTTCTTCTATTCCCACTGTGCTAGGGGAGCAGCCTTTCTCATTGTGCCCTCATCCCTCCTCCNGCTTCCCTCTGTGGCTGTGCGCCACCTGGTTTTGGTCCCCTTGACTCCTCTTCACCACTGAAGTTGATCAAAACTCCCTGTAAGAAGCCTCTCTTGNCTGATTATCATGGACCTTCCATGTAAACCCAGGACACTCAAACTGCCAACCCCACTACCCCCACCCACTGCATCACACAGGTGACACCTACCTATTCTCTTGGTTTTCACCCTTATCAGACTGGAAGGCCACTGGGATTCCCTGATGCCTAGGGAACTTGACCATTGGCATTCCCTGATGCCTAGCAATGGATCTGGCATGTTGATGGTGATGAATAAATATGGGGTCAGAGAGAAGGGACAACTACAGTGCTGTAAGAATTAAATACACACATTATTAATTTTCCTAAGATTATGAAGTGTTATAGAAGGCTTGGTAGTTCATGAATGGCCCAGTGGAATAAAACTAATTCTGAAAAAAAAAAGATATTTCAAACAAAAGAATAATAGAGTCATTAATGAATGGCATAGGCTTTGTGAAAATGAATGGTAAGTAGTATCAATTGGAACCAGAACACTAAGTGATGGTACACTGGTTTGATGTTAAATAGTCAAATATATGCCAAAACGATATCAGATCAAAACCAAAACTAAACAAGTCTTATCCTGAACCCAAAGCGTCCATTTGAGTTGTTAGAGTCCGTATGTTCGCTCCACATTTCTGCTCCAACTACTCTTATTAACCTGATCTCTCTATCAGGAAAAACCTAGCATTCACATGCTGAAAGTACAGATCCCAACTATGCACCAAAGGCCCCTTAATTGTCCTCCCCTATGTAATATTGATGACTGTGGCAATGGTGCTGATCATTTCTGATTATTGAACAACTATCACGTGCCAAGAACTATTTGATGCTCACTAAGCATTTCCAGTAATCTTGCCAACTCATAAATCGAAGCATTGCAATATCCATTTTACAAAGAGGAAAACAGACCCAGAACTCTCAAGTATGGCCAGTGTTCAAACCCTACACTTCTCCTCTAAATGCCCTACTTCCTCCGAAGCCCCAGAGACGCCGACCCTGTCTCAACCACAGCAACTGCCATGTCTTCCTTGTAATGATTTTATACTAGTCCGGCCTGTTCTTCCTCCTTCTTTTGAATAGCCTGTGTGCTCAGAAATCACCAAGCCCTGTATAAATTATCCAGTCTGTGAACAACGGACAGATACTAAATGAAAATCTTCTAACGGTCATTTTTTTTTACAAGACCCCAAATCTAACTACTTTAATGACACGCATGATATCAACTCACTTGAAGTGCTAAATATATCTAAAGCTTAGCCCTCTCGAACTGTTTTTGTTGCCCCTACAGAACAACAACAAAAGAAATCCTATTATTGGAATGAGATGTGTTATCTTTGGTCACACAGGCTTAGGAAGGAATCTTCCTTTATTCTTATTCATAGAAAGAGGCATATCCAATACCTCTTTTCAAAAGGTTTCGGTTTTCATCACAAGCCTCCTCTGCAGTTTTTTTTCCTTTTTGAAAAGAAATCACAGCCAGTAACCAGCACACTGGTTTCATAAATATACACCAGGAGTAACTGATGATTCTTCCTCCTCTAGAAGCAAGAAGAAATAAACTCCTACCCACTAATATAAAACCCCATGAGTGACCTGCATGCTTAAGTTTTCCTCTTTGGAAATTTAACTAGGGCAGTGGATCTTAACCAAATTGACTTCATAGCTCAGCTTAAGATTCATTCATCACACAGAAATTAAAGTCAACTTAGTCCCCATGGCTGGACGTCTACTGCATGTGTCATCAGAAATAACTCTGCCTACGTTGGTGAATTTCGAGTACAGTCATTTTGGCATTTGTTTTTATATCACTTATTTCCCTTTGGATTATATAAACTAGATGAAATGTATAAAATGAGAATTCAGGGGGAAAGAAATGACAGTTCAGATATAGAGAGAAATGTATTTCACTGATACACAGCCTTATTATAGTGGTAGTGGTATGGAGTGTGTGTGTGTGTGTGTGTGTGTGTGTGTGTGTGTGTGTCCCTGAGAATGTCCATGTACATGCTCTTGCTCCTTGTATCCCGTGGAGCGGATCTGAACAAGGTGTCAGCTTTGAAATGAAACATGCATGAGAGATATACAGAGGTGGAAGGAGGCAACAACACTGGCCTTGGTTATTAAAGAGCCAGTCAGACGCGTGTTCACATTCTTCCTGGTCTTTTCTTCCTAACATTTTTCAGGGATATATATTCATAGTATTGACCTTATCATAAGAACTTAATTGCCCAGTTTATAACTTTAATCTAGTACCCTACCTCACCCTGCTCAGACCCCATATATCCAGCCGCAAAGAAATGACAAATTAAAGAAATTCAAGTGTATTTCTTCCTTTGGTCTCAATAATCTGTGTCATTGTTTCAGTCGGCAAAGGGGGACTGATCTAAAAGCATGCTCTTGGTGCCCCACTGGGATGTACACGATCACAGAGGGAAGAGAGGCCTGGGGATTTTTCATATGCAGTGAGATGGAATAAAAAAAAAATCCCAGAAGATGGAGGCGATCCCCAGCCCTTATAATAAAGGAGAAACTTGGATGTCTGGGAGAAACTGTTGGAGCATGGTACACTATCATCATGGATGAATCTCAAAGGGTCATATTTTATAAATCCCACAGGGGTCTTTCTAAAAAAAAAATTATGACAGGATGGAAGAAATATGCTTTTTCTTAATAAGGTCAGATTATTATATTGTGTGAGGCAGCAAAGTCAGTGTATGAACATAGTATCCAGAAGAAGATTAATTCACTATACCATGTAATCAGCTCTAAGTAGATGAAGAACTTGCCATAATAGAGTTGAAGAGTTAGCTGAAGTTAAAGAAGTAACTACTTCTTACCCATCTTGACTACCAGCTGAGATTCTCCCCCACTTTGTAGAAGCACAAAGGAGCTGAATTTCAATAACAACAAAGGCATAATCAAATGAACTCATTTATAACGAGTCTAAGGGAATAGAATTTACGAGACACAAACAGGAACTAAGGACATGGTCGTGTTCTCCTGTGGGGAAAGGCAGAGGGAGCTGAATGATATATAAGCTGGCTGGGAGACAGGAGCGCAGTTGGGGAGGACAGTGATAGAGCCAAGCAACAAGGGAAATGGGGAGGCTGTGTCCCAGTCCTCAGACAGGGAAACAAGTGTGCTGAAAGACAGTTCCCAAGTTTCTAGAACCATATTGTCCTGGATATCCACACGAGGCTTCCTGGACATCAACCAGAGTGTTACGTGAATTTAGTCTGGGAGAGGGATGGATGTCTAGTCTCTGCCTGGAGGTAGGGCTGGGATGAGGGAACTGACCTCCCCCTCATCCATTCTGTCCTGAGAGCACTTCCAGCCTGTGGAACACATCTCTAAAGTGGTGCTAAGGTTAACTTCCTGATACCCATGGCCTCCTAAGATAGAAAAGACAGTTCCACAGAGGGCAGGCAAGGAGAAGAGGCTGCCAGAGAGATGTCAGGACGCTGCACCCAGGCCCATGCTATAATCCTCTGTGTCTGAGGAGGATGAGTTTTAAAAAATCCTCTTTCATCTACGTTTCTGAATTCCACATTAAAAAATAATAATAGTAAACACCATGAGTCCTGCGTGAAGAGTGATCAAGAAGCAAGACCTTTATGAGAATTCTTTCCAGACTGTCTAGAAGCTAGGGAGCTAAGGGGGGAGGGTTTTCCCCATCTCTGAGAGGTTTCGAAATTACTTTCCACTCTTACATCTGAGCTAGAAAGCTCTGTACCCTCCACTCTATTCTCTCCATCCATTCTAAAAACAAAAGGTCCACTTAACACCATGTGCCCTGGTGTCTCCTTGCCCTGTCATCTCCGCTCTGGGCTGTGGGTCTTCACTAAACCCTGGATCAAACGTCTGTCTGGAATCTCTTCAATCAAAATAAGAAGTGAAGCCATTTGTGGGCATCGGGATCAACCAGAAGACACTTCTGTTGGTAATGATTCAAGTGTAATTCATCATCTAATGATAAATCTATATTGATAGAAAACTAATTATCTCTGCTGTCACGAGAGTGTAACGTTTACAGGAAAGTTTAAAGAAACAAAATAACCAAGCTACACATCGTATGCTGAGCATATTAATACAAATTGATTTTAATCACTGTGGAACTTAATCCAATCTTGCTTTGTCTTTTCTGAAGGACAAAGACCTCAATCTCCTGCTCACATGAGCATGGGATGTTTCTGTGTTCGCTGAAGCTAGGCTAGTGTTAACACTGTGCAGACCTCCTGCAGCTCTTCCCTCAAGCCACAGGGGGTGAGTTCACTGATTTCTAGGAAACTTAGAAGAGTACTCTGGCCCTGCATTGACCCTGGGCAATTAGGCAACTTCAAAGCACTTTGTTTTGATTTTCTTCTGTTCTTTCTTCTACCTACACCAATGACAGCAGTCTCTTCTCAATGGGAACCTTGAAGTTCTTTCCTCTTAACTCTAGGGCCCCTCAGTTTCTATCAGACTATGAAGATGTGAATCACTAAGACACCGAGGTACATGTCTTTACCTCTTTTAATGAACTGTAGTCTAGTTAGTAGTAGAATAGTCATACAAGTGCTTAACGCTGATCAGAGTGGGAGAAAAGTCATAAAATGTGTGCTGAGTGCATTCTTCCTGAAACACCCCTTTCTTCTACATCACATATCTAAGCCTCCTACCTCAACCAGGAAAGGGGCGGGTGTTTCCCAACAAGTGGCAGAAGCCACATGGCTGCTGCACTACACGATTCTGCCTGAAAAGAAGTTATGATCTTCCATCTTGCCATTTTCTACCTTTTCCTTTCTCATACCTCCCAAATCAAGTCCTTGAGCTCTATGCAACTATGGTATCTTTTGTGGTGTCTATTAAATATTTGTACCTGTAGCAGTAAATCATACTTGAAAAAATTGTAAAGCACAGCATGTATTCTAAGTAGTTCCCTCTGTGTGGAGATTAGCATAAGGATGCATGCAAAGAGGCATTCAGTTGATGGTTTTCTGTCATAATAAGAATTGTGATCATATGTCTAGAGCTCTTTCAATTAGTCTATACACCTTCTTCAAAACCATCTTGCATTTCAGAAAATGAGTGATTTCTCCATTTCCATGACTGACTTCAGGGAAATTTGCTTGCCAATAGAATAACTGTAATATGATGATAACATTTCCCCACTACTAGATTAAATGCCATGTGGGCCTACATGAATCCTGTCAGGACCAGATCTACTCAAAAACAGTGTCAATAATATGTGAGATCTGGAAGCTGAGACAACAGCCACAGTGACATAGAACCGACTGGCGGAAAGTGGGCAGGTCTACTCTATGCAGGTTCAATAAGGAAATATTAAAATATTATGTATTATTATATATTATATTTAAAATATAATGCTTAGGAGCCATTATAATGATAGCTGTAAGTCAGGATGACACTAGTTTGACACATCAAGACAAAAAAAAAAAAAAAAAAAAAAACGATTATTTGGAAATCTGATACTACATGGTGTCATTGAAGTTTTTCTCTGCAAGCCAAAACACAAGACATGGTGACAGCATTCCTCTGAAATGCACAAGGGTCTCACTCCTTCCCACCCAGCTCGCTTGTGCCAGTGTGCTAGAGGAACTGGGTCAGTGCTCCTAAATCTGTGGGTTTCCACTGGTTCTCAATCTCCCTAATACTGCGACCCTTTAAATATAGCTCCTCACATTGTGGTGACCCCCAACCATAAAACTATTTTTTTTGCTACTTCATAACTGTAATTTTACTACTGTTATGAACCGTGATGTAAATATCTGATATGCAGGATATCAGATATGTGGCCCCTAGAGGGGTCATGACTCACAGGTTGAGAACTGCTAGAGTAGACCTTGTGGGCTTAAAAACATAAGGTGTTTATGTTTTTAAGTAATTGTTCCATTAACCACCCCCCCCACGCTGTGCACCCAAGCTCCACACGGGGGTCAGTTTGACCAGTTTGGATCTAGGAGTGAAGAAAACAGAAGGTGGTATTTGCATCTGCATGACAGAAACAGTATAAAGTTCCAGTTTAACTAAAACCTGGACTGGATGATCTCTCACTTGCCAGCTTTGTTCCAGCCCAGCAGTTTTGCTTTGAACACAAGGCGATCAGGACACAGCAGAAATTTAGCCTCTCAAACCTAACACACCAGGAATATTCAGCAGCTGTGAATCTTCAGCCCCAAAATTCTCCACTCTATAGATGTGTTCCGATTAAGAGCATCCAAAGTCATGCAAGATCTTCCATATCCCGAACAAGATGTAATACTGACAATGAAATTCTACTTGCCAAATCAACAAGCATTGTGTGACATTCAGAGCAACAGGGCCTATTTTTAAATCACTTGTATAAAAATTAGTTAAATGTTTCTCCTTCAGCAGTTTTTAATTGATCAATTAAGTGATTTGAGAATTATCTGTCATTTGGTTTAATCCATGTGCCTCTTCCCCTTTATCAGGATAGTCAGAGTCACCTGAATCAAGAAATGAGTTTGTATATTTTTAAGCAAACAGTTAACAAAGAATGAATTCTGTTTTTAGGAAATGTATGCTGGAGTCAGAGAACTAAAAACTCTCCAAAGGTTTTTGTTTTGGTTTGTTTTTTTCTAGGCCGAGAAGATGGCTCCATTGGCAAAGTGTTTGCCATACAATATGAAGACCTGAGTTCAAGCTACCATAGCCATGTCAATAGTTATGTGGGGTGGCCACATCTGTGATCCTACTGCTGAGGAGGCAGAGACAAGCAAGCCACTGGTGCTCACTGGCCAGCCTAGGTGATTAGCTCCAGNCCGAGACTTTGTCTCTATAAACAACATGGATGTCTTCCNAGGAATGACATCCTAAGTTGACCTCTGACCTCCAGACTCAGAAGCACACCCGTACCCACATGCACTCACATGCATACACATAAATGCACATACGAAAATAAATAAATAAATAAATAAATAAATAAATAAATAAATAAATAAATAAATAAAAACAGTTGGGTTGTTTTTTTCTCCAAGGATGAGTTAATTCTGAGTCTGATATAATTAATTGCCTTTCAGGGTTTGTTTTATAAGATGATTGTCCCATAAGGCATCTCCACAGAGCCTCAGATAACATTGTTCAATCCAAATTCTTTCTAATACTGAATGTCAGCCTAAATCAGAGGCAATGTCAACATTGACAGAAGTCTTAAATCATAAAATAATGTGAATGACAAGCTACTGCTTGGTGGCACTATAGCGTATATAATATGTGCCACTGCTGTACTTTATAATACATATTATCAACCAATGAGCCTCATTTCATAAACCACATACAACCACCAGACATGTCAATTTATATGCACAGCTTGCATATGCCATCAGGGAAAGGCAGAACATATTGAAACCTTCAATTAATTAAGCCTTTTCTGCATTCTATTTTTACGAGCAAAAGCCAAACACAAGAAAACCCATAGAGAAGGCACTTTAAAATCCGTCAAATCCTGGAGCTCACTGAACATTAAGGCCAAACCTCTACATGGGTGGTCTTTCATTAATCCCTCTTTTTAAAGCAATTACATTAGTTACTTTTGGGTAGCTGTGACTAAAATACCCAAGAGAAAAACTCGCAGGAGAAACTATTCCTTTTGGCTCACCGTTTCAGAGAGCTCACTCCATCACTGCTTGGAGAAAACATCAGGACTATGGGAGCAGGAGGGTATTTGCTTCATGGTAGATAGAAAAGAGCCAAGAAGGAAATAGGACTAGGGAATACCTTCAAAAACACCTTCAAGGTGGGCAAGATGGCTCAGCAGGCAGAGGCTCCAGCCATAGGTCTCATGACCTGAGTTCAATCCCCAAGTGCCACAAGGGGGCGGGAGAGAACCTCCACGCATGCTGAACAGTAATGGTGCCCAGACTATCAAAATAAAAGGTACACCTATGATCTACATCCTTCCTCTGGAACCCTCATTTCCCCAAGTTTCTACCACCTTCCAAAAATATCACCACCACCCAGGGAACTGAGCATTTAACACACAAGCCTGCNGCAGATGTTTCAAAGTCAACTATATTACTTGTGGCTATTGTAAAGGGTGATGATTCTCTGATTTCTCTCTCNGCCCATTTATCATTTGTATATAGGAGGGCTACTGACTTTTTTGAGTTAATCTTGTATCCTGACACCTTACTGAAGGAGTTTATCAGCTGTAGGAGTTCCCTGCTAGAATTTTTGGGGTCACTTA
>LZPO01097338.1:82240-103997 GCA_001675575.1 Neotoma lepida | reverse complement strand
TTTTTTTTGTATTTATCCCAGTAGCTCTGTCATTGAACAGAGTCTGCCATAAATATTCTGTGGGCCCAGTGCTCGCTGGGTATGAACAGCCTTATCTGCGTTTCGACACCATTCCTTCAGGGATCTGTTGCTCAAGGTCTGTGTAAATTTATAGCAGTGAAATGAAAAATTTCAAAGCCCTCTGTTGGATTAGTTCTGATGTTGCATGGAAATCTACCCCAAACATGCCTAGATTTTCAATCTCATTGTTAAATATATTTACATATTTTCATGTTTGAAGTCAAAAGTCATGGATACAAAGTTTTGGTTTTTTTTTTTCTTTAACTGAAGCACAAGTCATATTAAATTGGTCACCTGGGGTGTTCTTTCCCACTGGTTTTCAGGGGTATTGCTGTGAGGAGACAGGAGAGTACCCCCCAGTTTCTGTTACTTTGCAATGCAGGCTGTTCTGTACCTATAATGATGTTGTCTGAGCAGGCAGTGTCTCAAGTCTCGGTCAGCTCAGATCACCTAGGGCATCAT
The DNA here is from genome assembly GCA_001675575.1 of Neotoma lepida. NCBI lineage: Eukaryota > Metazoa > Chordata > Mammalia > Rodentia > Cricetidae > Neotoma > Neotoma lepida. The sequence goes on along the minus strand of LZPO01097338.1, from coordinate 103,475 downwards.
AGTTGAACCTCTAAAGCAGTGGCTCTCAACCACTTTGAGGGTCATAACCCTTTGAAGGTTGAATGACCCTTTCACAGGGGCAGCATATCAGATATTTACNTTAAGATTTATAACAGTAGCAAAACTACAGTTATGAAGTAGCAACGGAATGATTTCATGGTTGGGAGTGACCACANCATGAGGAACTGTTTTAAAGGGTTGCAGCATCAGGGAGATTGAGAACCACTGCTCTAGAGTGTGTGATATGGAGATCTGTTNTATCTTCTTCACTCTTCCCTTCTAGAGAGATGGGAGAGACTTATCTGGCGATCAGCACATGAGCACCTGAAATCCACAGAGCCCTGTCCCCAAAAGTGAGTTCACAGTATCAAAGCTCCCAACACCTCAACTATAGCTCTCATTCTCTCCTGACTAATGTATCCCTGCTCTCTACCTCCAGGTACACACATGCCTTTTCTCCACTAGGAGGCCCAANGCTCTCTAGCTTCTCTACACAGGACCAGAAGGCACTTTTCAACTGTGGTTGATGAAGGATGGGACCAAGGCACTGTTTTGTACATCAGCTGGTATAAGGCTCACTTCACACTTGAAACTGATACACATGATGGTATTATCCCAGAACATGGACAAAAACTGGGTACATTCCAGAAATGTAAGACATGACCTCCTAGAGAAGGGGTTAGGGTTAAACTAAAGAGGACTATGCCCCAGCTTCAACATCTGGGTAGCATGTGATATGGAGGAATTCATGCACTGAGGGTCAAGGGCAAGCAAGAGAATGGCAAGGAGCATATGTAGACCACTGTGGGATGGGATTAACACCAGGCATTAACCCAACAATAAATTTTAAGAGTAAGGTTAAGGAGCAGCTTCAATCACTAAAAATCTATAAGAAACATGATCAATAGAAACTTCCTCCTTGGTTACTAACCCTCATAAAGCCAGAAGGTACCATGTGAATAGGCACAGGGTCCCTGAAGGTCAGGACCTAGTGAAGGGAGCTCCAGCAACTGAGAGTTCACCCTAGGATGTGGGGAGCTTCTGATATGTTACATATTCTGAATCCAGCACTGCACAGAAGAAACATACTAGAAGTCATATGTGTAATTCTTCTAGAAGCCACAGGACAAAGTGAAAACACATGTAACTCATTTAACTTAGTATGTNCGGAATATCAATGTTTCAACACATAGTCAGTGTTAAAAATTCCTGAGCTATTTCCATTTTTAAAGCATGATTTTTGAAATCTGGTGTGTACTTTCTACCTCACAGTGTATCTCAGTTCAGAAAAACACATTTCAAGTGCTTAGTAGCCACATGCACCTGATGGCCATGACATTAGACAATACTGTCTTAAACTATACCTAATGGTCTGAGTACAGTGGGAAACATGGTTGTCCTCAGTGTGTGTATGTGTAGTGAGGTGGAGGAGGGAAGGGCAGGAGAGGGGAAGAGGGAGAGAGGGAGAAAGACTTCACAACAACAGCAGATGTAAGCAACACTTTAGGCGTGACTGTGAACATCACTCTCAATCTGTAGGCACTGCTGTAGGTTCCATTGTGGAACCGAATTAAAAATGTTTTTGTTCTAGGATATCAAAAAATAGCACATTTTAAAATCCACAGCTCNCACACATTCAAAATTGGCCTCTGCTGAGACCACGGCTAATTTCCCCCTCCCTCATTGCAATTCTGAGTCTCTATGAATGACGCAGTCACAGAGCCGCTGAGTCGCTGATTCTCCCAGAAGCAAAGCATTGAGACTGAACTGTCTCCCCGTGCCTCGATGGACGTCCAACAAAGACTGAGCCTGCAAATTGCCAAGAAAAAGAAAATCATCTTTCCTAGCCATGAAATTATTTTCACATTTCTGCTCGTAGATTAACCAACAAGGGAAAGATTTTTGTCATGGAAGTTTCCACTTGCCGGTGCATTTCCAGTCCTTTGCCTCCACACATGTGTAACCAGAGAGAAATATGTCCTAGTTCTACAAAAATGTGCTCCGGAGAGTAGAAGATGAGTTGCCTAGTATCAATGAAAGTAATCTTATTTGAAAGATAAGCCTCCTACCTTGCCAAGAGAGGGCTGATAAATTAAAACTAAACAGGAAATGAGTGGAAGAAGCCACATAGGTTGATGCCACCCAAAGGTGACCTCCCATTGAAGGCAAACAAATCATCCCATTTTCAACAGGTTTTTTTCCCTATGTTAAAAATGAATTGCTAATAATTAAAAACAAAAATGAGCTTTTTACAAGACTATACATGGCAAGGATAGATAAATAGACCTCTCTTTTTTCCGTTTCNCTTCTCATCCCAATCCCAAGCTACAGCAATTAGCAGTTGCCCAATGATCAATACTCAGAATTGATTCACTTGGACNCTTGTGAAAGCAGATTTTGACAGCAGGAGATTAGTGACCAGCCATGTGCTGGTGAGAAATCACAAAGAAAGGGAACTTTGAGTAGAGGGCGAATCGATGGTCCCACCATGTGTGAACTCTGCTCTGCTTGCAGATTGTCCTAGAAGCTGTAGATGGCTGAAGACCNAGTATTTGAAGTAGCCTGACTTTGCAAGCCTGCACAAAGCATATCACCTGTGGGCTTGCAAACCCTTATGCTTGCCCTCAAGATCTCAGGATTACAATCCTCCAGATATTTCTTCATATGCTTCTTCCTCATTCGTACAATTTACCTTTGAGGCCCCAGGCCAATTTCCTTCAAAGGCTGGTATTAGTAAATGGAGGTTGAACTTATGATAACATCGGCATCCTCATGACATGGTTCTTTCCAATTNATTTTTAGCCCTATGGCCCTAAAGCCACAACACTTCTTGTAATCCTAACTCCCCAGAANCGATCTTTCAGAAACGGACTGAGAAAGGAGAAAAGAAGGAAACCAAATTATTTATTTTCTACTTGGAAAGTGGGGAGAAAACATTGGAGGGATGAGTTTCATTAAATAGACATGGAAGTGGTATAACGTGACCCGCAAACGACTCAGTGCTGTTCATTTCACATGTCGATAAATATCAGAGGCTAAATTTTCTTGTGTCACGTATTGGGAAGTATAAAGCACAGATTACCAAGTAGCCCAGCCAGTTTCCCTTTGCAGAATACCTTCCAAAAGATATCCCCTCTCTGAATCACTGAAAAGACACATGTAAAATTTGTGTACCCCATCATCCTCTCATTTCCTGCCCGTGGATAGCTCCTCCACTACAGATTCTCCACTTGGCCCCTCTATTACCCATCCACACCTTGCAGTAAAGATAAAGGGAGTGATCAAAGTAATGTGTGTCTGGTTCCAATCCAGGTCATCTCTGGGCCAATCAGGAAAAAAAAAATCAACTCACAGGATGTAACTCCTGTGGCTTTAACTTGGGCAGTAGTAATTCGTTATGCTAAGTAGCATCCTGCAACTTGAAGACAGATTTTTTTTAACACAAATAGTAACTTTACTGTCCCTATTTTCTGTCCTTTAACTATGGCTGAGATCATAGGAAAGCTCATTAAAGCGACTATAGTACAACCTCCTTGTTATCTTGTATCTATGATTCTTCTGGCTTCATATTCAGGTTCCCAGCATGCCCAACATCAGCATCAAGTGTTTTTACTCATGGCCAGTTTGGATCCTCTTATCTGACTCCCTATCCTCCTGACACAGTATCCTGCTATACACTACTCATTCTCAGCCTTCNCCATGTGGGCCAGATGCTTCTCTATGCTGTTTGTTTAGAAGAGGGTGATGGGATGTTGATGACCTGAACACCTCAACATCAACTGTTTGGATTTTCCACCCCTGGGTTCCACCTGCCTCCTTGTAGAATAGTCAGTCACTTGAGCTTTAGGTAGGCTTTTCTGCTGAGGCCTTATCCTTTGAATCATGTTGTGATGGATAAAGCTAAATGCCAGTCAGAACTAACAGCTAAATGCATGGCCTCTCCCAGCTCCGACCCATGTCTGTCAGCAAGACATTCCTCTACCTCATTTATGCCCTCTTCCTCTCCTACTTTAAGCCAACTTCCTCTGGTTAGTCTGCCAGAATCTTAACATAGCTATCAGGCCATTCCCACAGCTCTTTCTATAAAAATAGCATCTCTTAATAACAATTTGGGGGGATTGTGTAGTAGCCAGTAAGTTGAACATATTTTTTAAGGTTTATTATTTGTTTGTATGTATTATGTGTGTGTATACATGTGTACTAGTAGACCAGAAGAGTGTGCCTGATCTCCTACAGCTGGAGTGACAGGTGCTGGGAACTGAACTCTGGTTCTCTGGAGGAGAGCAACAAGCCCTCTTAACCACTGGGCCATCTCTTCAGCCCCTGGATGCTGAACATCTTTTTCCCCTTCATCTTCATCAGTGGTACTCTACTCTTCCTTTGAAAGTAGTTTTCTAGCACATCAAACACAGGCATATTCAGAAGTTGTTATCTGTATTAGATTACCCATGCCTCTGCCTTCTCCCATTAACGTAGTTAATCAGGAGCATTATGACACAGAGCTGAGCTGTGAAGTGAATTCTGGAGCAAAGCAAGAGTGTGCAGAGCTAGCAGATATTCTTAGAATATTTGTTGACCTCTCATGAAGGTGCAAAAGGAACTAAAAAGCTTCGAATATTTCCAAAGATTTGAAATGGTTTAGGAGGAATTTTATTTGCCCAAAAGCCCTCTCTAAAGGATTGCATTTTAAACTGTTATACCACATATATATTTTTATTGCCATTTCTGTTCACTCACTCATCCAAATACTAAGCTAGGGCATTGGACCATTGGACGCAAGGAATGAATTCCAAGAAGATTAGGGAACCAAGGGAGTGCAGAGTGGGTTTAATGACTCGTGGGTGAAGCATTAGTCATTGGTCATAAACCAATGTGGAACCAGAGACACCGAAGTGAATTCAGGCTACAGAGAAAGAGGCTCCCTCCGCAGGTTCCACCCGACAGCTCAGCCAGCTGACTCAGCACTCCTAAGTTCTCAGAGCCAAAGCCCTAGTGGGTTTTCCTCTACTTTACTTTCAATTTCACCTTTTACAATCAAGGTCTCTTTTAACACGCTAAATGCAAAAATAGTNATGTATGAGAACGAGTGACTCTCTAGAGAGAGAATGGTAACATAAAACGCTCAAATACACACATATGCAAAAGGCTGAGATAAGCCAGAAGTTTGCCTTAAATGAATGTATTGGAATATAACATTAACAGAAGGAATGTCTGGTGGTTTCATGGTTGATTGAGAAGTAGGAATTCTGGCTTTACTTAAGTCTGACCATAATTCAGAATGTAAGGATCTAAGTGGATCTCCTATACGCTTTGTCTCTCTGCTTTGGATTCATGGAGAAAAGTATGCATCATTCCGGGATCTTTTGTAGGTGTCTTCGAAGGCTCTCCGACCAGTTACCATAGAGGACATTTCACTCGCCTGTTTNGTTTCTCAATCCCACAGCCATTTCTGTCCGTGAATGTACCTGTTTGCACTAGCAGTTTACCAGCTGTGCTAAGTTCACCTTCTACTCAACCTTTGCTGTGTTATTCAGAGGGATCCCCCATTGTTTAGGGGTGGCCAGCAAGCAAACATCGGTAGGGATCGAACTGGGTAAGGCGTCTCAGAAATAGAAAAGGCAGAATGGTGTTAGAGTAACCAGAAGTGTACTTCTTTCTTGGTGTCTCAGAAATCCTTATCTCAGCAGTCATATTCAATTAAACCACTAGTGAAATATCTGAGACAGTGGACTTTGAGATCATAAACACTTGGATACAGACTCAAACTATGTCAAATATACTACAATTCCTTCACTTGGAAAATACACACCGTGAGTCTACTGTGTTCCAGGCCCAGTTCTGAGTCCTGAGGTAAACAGTAAACATCAGTAAACGGCACACATATTTTAAAATTAAAGAACTCTATAAAGGGGAGAAATGGGGCAGGGAGTGGGTTACCTTAAGAGGAGAAGGCAGGAATAAATAACACTAAGGTTGTTTGAAAACGCCATAAGGAATTTTATTATTTTATGTTTACTTAAAATTACATATATCTAAGTATGTGTGTATGCATATATAATATATATATATATATATATTAAATGAAGTTATGCCACTTGAAGTGACAATACTCCCCACAAAAGCAATCTAGCAAAAACCCCTATGTCAGGCATGGAAAAACTCCTTTCAAGTTATTGGCCAGAGAAATACTTCAAAACAATATAGGTTATTGCCTTTGCCCTTGGTTGCCTCTTAGAAATTGAAGGTAAGACCCTACTGCTAAAGACACCACACACTTTGGACACAGAACTTGGAAGAATCAAGCTGAAACTGGCCTGGAAGCCTCCTCTCTAAGGACGCTAAGATCTCCTAGTACCAGAAGGAGCTCTGTAAACTGCCAAGGGAAGAAGGCAATCAATAGTCCTACCCAGCCATGATGCCTACAAACCACAACAGTGACCAGAATGGCAAGATAATCCAAAAGGTGCAATAGTGGCACTTATATCATGGGGTAACCAACATCCATCTAACTGAACTTAAGGCCCACGTGGTAGGGGAGAATTCATAACTGACACTGTAAACCTAGTCTGTTACCTGTGGCTGCTAAGGCCAAGAATCCTAAAGGAAGACCTACGACTGCTATCTCCCTAAACCAGTACAACTTCTAACTGCACTCTGAATAATTTATCTTTATACCCACAGGTAAATGTAGCCCTCTCCCCTTATCAAAGAAGCTTCTTTTTGCAGCAGATGGAGACCATTACAGAAATCCAGAACTGATAAAAAGGCGGTGGACTACTGATTGTAGGGTGCCCAGCTCCATCTACAACATCTACAACGCAACCACCATTGAAGAAGAGGGCACTAAAAGATGGAAGACCAGGACATCTGCTGCAAAATAGTGTCTTCTATATATGACATGGAAGCTGCACCAGGAAATATCAACAATATCATCTCCTAAACAAGACCTGAAAAAAACGACATCAGTTGATATGCCAGTGTGGCTGCGGGGCAGGAGCTCACAAGACCCCACTCCTAGTTGAGGAGGTACAGACAATTGCTGGTTGCTGAGAGAGGTAGAATTAATTCCTCTTCTCCAGGGATAAGTCCCCTGATAGGTTTTCAACCCCAAGCAGTCAGCCCTAAATAAATATACTTATGAGCAACACTAAATGAACTCAGCAGATTATGTTTGTAAATTTATATACATATACATATACATATACATATATGTAACAATAATAATTAAAGAATAATAGGCCATTAATACAAGAAAGAATTGGATACGGAAGGAGCTGGAAGGAGAAACATGGAATTATGCAAATATAGTACTCATATATGAAATTCTCAAAAACCAAAATTTTAAAAGCCTGACAAAAAGCAAAACAAAGAAATAAATCTGTTATTCATAAATTTTTAAAAAATTAAGGAATGATGAGCCTGAAAGAAATTATAAGGACATCATAAGTAATGATTTTAACCATCTTATTTTCCAAATTAAGCAAAAGAAATCAAGGGAATTTAAATATTTCAAATTTTTTTTCCTACTAATATGGCTCAGTGGGTAACAGCACCTGTCAGCAAGCCTGAAGACCTGAGTTCAATTCCAGGGACTCAGATGGTAGATAGAAAGAATTGACTTCCACAGGTTGGCTCTCACATTCATATGCATGCTGTAGCATGAACACACATTCAAAAATAAATAAAGTGAAAAAAATTTAAAATGTAATAGAATTTTTTATGGCAACATGATAGCCAAATCAGAATTAGGTTCTAAATTTCCTTTTATTTAAATTTTAGGTTTAAATTAGTTATTAGTATTTAAATTATTATATGTCACAGAGGTCTAAAACGTATTGCAATCATCAATCTTTATGACACTATCTTTGTCACAGCCCTATTGCTGTGAAGAGACACCATGACCACAACAACTCTTATAAAAGAAAACATTTAGTTGGTCAATACATTAGAGGGTCAATACATTATCATCATCACAGCAGGGAGCATGGCAGCAAGCAGGCATGATGCTGGAGAGGTAGTTGAGAGATTACATCCTAATCTGCAGGCAAAGAGTGAGAGATGAGCATGGCATTGGCTTTTCAAACCTCAAAGCCTATCCTCAGTGACACACTTTCTCTCACAAGGCCACACCTCCTAATCCTTCCCAAACAGTTCCACCAACTAGGGACCAAAAATTCAAACATGTGATCCTATGGGGCCTTTCTCATTCACATAAACAAAGAATACAGGTGGAATTTCTTGCTATAACACATACCACCATATTCTGAGTGAGTCCCACTTATAAAATCACAGAGAGTACCAGCTATCCAGCTATACTCTAGCCAGGTTAGGATAACTGACAATAGTTGTAGTCTCTACCACAAGGTCATTTATCTATCTGATGCTGGNCCAACACAAGCAATAAAAATGTGAGGTTTAGAACCAGCTAGACTTGTGCTCAAATTCTAGCTCTGTCACCTCCAATCATCTACCTGTAAATACCTTGTTTGAATAATCCTAATCTTGGTTTTCTCATTCTAGGAAATATCTTTACAGACCTGCAATAAAAATACACAACAAATCTGGCTACCAATGGCCCCTTGCACCTGTCAGCATAGCTAGTCCATTGCACAAAGTATTAAATGCTCACCTGTATACTAATGGGCTTTCTTGTTTATGTCTCCTGTATTATAGAGTGTCAATGTGTCTCCAAGAATTCCTAGGTATTGGGATTGTTCCTCTTCCTTTATCCAATTCTTAACAACATAGAAANGGGTAGAACTATTGTCCACAGCTTTTGGCGAACACCCAAAGCAACTGTAGAACTTTGTCAAAATATTCATGCCTGAGGCTCAAAACCCAAAGACACTGATAGGAAGTCCAGGATTCCGCCAATCCTCTGAGTTTCTAGTGTGATCTTTAAATAACTCTAGGACACTCTAATAGTGGCAAATCGGAGGTAGAGAATGAATGTAGAGGCAACTGTGTTGAAAATAGAAGGTANATGTAGCNAGGACCAGCACTAGTCTGTTTCTGTATAATCAGAAGATGCTCAATAGTGGCAAAAGTAGAATTCTAGAAACAAAGTTTTATGGACAAGAAGGCGCTTTAGGAACCACCTGGCCTGTATATTTTCAACCACTTTTTGATCATGGGACCCCTTGTTAAAGACATGGTCCTCCAAAANGTTCTTTTACCTCAATCTGCTAGATGAAGCAAAATCTCACTNNCNTTTACTTTCTATGCCAATTGTTTCCAGTGAGAAAGAAATGATTTCAGTTAGATGTTATCTTAAGACCAGGTATGGATGGACCATGTGCACTTGTGCATTAGCANTCATTGGGGATAATTCATTTTTTGAGNCTCAGATATGGGTCTAAATTCTAATGACTGAGAATTTAGTTCAAATACATTTTAAAATAAATACATATCAAGGTAAACCGCTGATCCAAACAGAATCATCACTGAGAAGCAGCCTGGGAAGATGGNGCAATTGCTCTCAAGGAGAGCNAAGGCCCTTTGCCTACCTCTTGCCTTTCCTTGCCCACTCACTGGGCCCTGGGAGGATGCAAGAGAAACCCTGGGGATCCCAAATGGGCAAGGAAGAGAGTCTAGTACTCAGCCTCTGTCTGAGTGCACTTTTTCTCTAGAAGTAAACTATATGGGGAGTTAAATTATAATAATAATATTTCATAAAATTATACTCCACACACAATTAATATATGCTCTGCATATGTAATGACATTAGGCTAAGGCAGGCTGTGAAATCTGACTCCTAGTTGTAGATGGTCCTGCAAAGTNAGGAGCATTCAAAGCCCATTGGCAAAGACTTCTCAGCACCTGGAGAGTTCTTGGACAGTTGCCANCATTTACTCTGAGTTTCTGGGTTCTGTGCTGCTGTTGCTGGCCAACTGCAGTTCCAAATGACAAGTTCTTCCTTTAGATATGTTAATATAGTNAATCAGGTTATAGTCCTGGCTTGCTGACTCCACTCCAAGCCAATCTCAAAAGTGACTTTCATGTCTTTGTCCCAGCCTGCTAGGTGCAGAGGGCACTTTTATTCACCTGGCTTCCAAATTCTGGAGCTCATTGTCCTGCCACCCCACTGTGGAGAGTTTCTGATGTTCAAATGCTTGTCCTTGCCACAAGCTGCTCCTGGTCCCAAGCACATCTAAAGGACATTGCCAGACTTGACGAGGACAGGACCGCATGCATTATGCACTCACCTTGCTTTTCAATGAAGTGAATTTTCATGCACTTAAAACTTGGTTTACTTAAGATGTCATTAATGCCTTTATGTCCTTTACTGATTAAATTTTAAAATCACTTGGATGCAGGAGACAGAAATTACCCTGCAACTTGTAGGCTGCTTCCTATTGATAGGAAATGGACTAATCATTTTACAAACATTTTTTAAAGCCTCTAAATTCTCTTTAATGAAAGCAGTGTGATTCTTTGCATGTATGTGAGGAAACAGGAGCTCAGAGAAGTACCTTACCCAAGGTCACTAAGATCACAGAACTCAAAACTTGTTCTCCCAAATATTATAACATATCAACCACCTCCCTGAATGAATTGCATTGGCTGCTCTGGGATTTTCCATGTTTGCTTTTCTGCTTAACTCATCCAGAGACCAAAAATTAAGTGCATTGTATTTGAGAGTAGTCTATGTCGTTCCTCAGTTTGGGTTTGGACCCATTCTCTGGCAGAAGTACAGCCATATGCCACATAATGTGGATGGATTCCTCCTGGGATACACCCGGCCTGGCTCCAGAGAGTAGNTCCCAGCCTTGATCCATCCTTTGTTTAGCAAATATCTTTTATTTTTCCAGCCTCCCTATGTGAATCTTAGATAGAGAGTCCCCAAAGGATCAAAGGCCTATGCAAACCTTGACTCCAGAAACCCGGAAAACCGCAGTAAATGAGAAATCAAGATATTTGCACTTGGCATTTTATCTGTGGGATCTCCTTTCAGGTTGCTTTGAAGGTACGGAAATTGACTGTCTGATCTGTAAGAATAAAGATGCCCTAGTGGAGGAGAAAGCGCTTCAGTCCTTCGAGGCTGGATCCCCCTGCAGCCATGTAAGGCTAGATTCATTCTTAAGATGCCTCTGAGTCTTCTTTTGACGGACCCGTGTGAACCCACACACTTGTGCCGTGACCACACGCGACATAATGTTTTAGTCAAGGACAGATGACATAGATGATGGTGGTCCATAAGACCACATGTATCATCTAGCGACATCATGTTATCATAGTTTGGTAAGCGCATTCCATGACATTTGTTCAGTGACATTGCTTAAGGACACATTCCTCAGAAAGTGACCCCACCATTAAGCAGTTTGCAACTGTGTCCCTAACCTGCAGCTATATACAGTCAGAATGTTTCTTGGGTCCTGCCTGCCCCCCCACCAGCTGCTTATAAAATAATCACTCAGAGGCTTAATATTATTTATAACTGCTCAGCCATTAGCTCAGGCTTATTACTGACTAGCTCTTACACTTAAATTAACCCATAATTCTTACCTATATTTAGCCACGTGGCTTGGTACCTTTTCTCAGTTCTTCCTTGTCATCTTGCTTCCTCTGTGTTTGGCTGGTGACTCCTGACTCTACCCTTCCTCTTCCCAGCATCCTCAGTTTGGTTGCCCTGCCTAACACTTCCTGCCTGGCTACTAGCCAATCAGTGTTTTATTAAACCAATGTACAAGAGCATTATCCCACAGCGTCTTAGGCACTGGCAATTGCTTGGTACTTCCCAGCACCTTCACAGGTGAACAACAGGCCAGTTTATACTGTTGGGATCCAGCTTCCCTATATGCTTCCAGTCACAAGTCAAAATGAGGCAACTAATCTCCAATTTTTCAGTCTGCATGGTTGGGTGGATCCTAATGCTTCCCATACTTGGCCCTATTTGCCTTCAAAATATTCACTTGCCCTTTCTCCAAGGCAAAGAAGAATTTGTGCTGATGGGTGAGAATTGATGTGTCNTTTTTTTCTGAATGCAGCCCTTCTAACTGGGCTGATTGGACAATTTGGTAATTATATACCTCATGGAGCCTAGGGGAATTGGCAAATCTGAAAAGCTCCAGGGATAATTTGAACACTTACCTAGGTTTAGGAACCCCAGTGCAGAGTCCGGCATCATGTGTGTTGGTGTGAAGCCAAGCCTAAGTTTTTGTCTGTCGCAGTGTGATCTGAGCAAGTAATCCACATAGCCCTGTTCTCTTAAACAAAAGAAGGTTGTCTAATGCATCTTAGTATGAAGAGATAAGTTAGGTGAAAAATATTGATTAATAATAATCTCCATTCAATATTAACATGCCTCAGTAGGAGAGACTTGAAAGTCAGATGAGGATGTGGCCTGACTGTAGATTTGTTTTCACTGATTAATTAATTTGTCTCGTCAAATTCATCCTTGAATTCAATAACTCTAAATTCATACTAAACACAGCCATAACTATCCCTTATAAAAGCAAACATTAAGCATTCTACTTAAGGAGAAGCCAGGACTCTTTAGGAAGGCATTTGGTCCTCCAGCTATTAATTTGTCTTTCTCTGGGAAAGGGGCGTTTCACATTTCTTGCTATCAATCCTTCTTTAATATGGAGCTCATGAATTCCAGCTGTTAGCCACATAATTTCTCCCTGCATTTGATTTCTAGGCTTTTCCCTTGTCTCTAAATCCTTCCCATATGTTAGTCAGAAGGCCTGGGCCTCCTGGGGCACAGAGGTCCAGAGCTGCTGCCCCATGTCCAAGGGCTAAAGTGATGCATAGAACTGCATGGCCGTCCCAAAGCACCCAGATGAGGAGTTGCTGTTTGTCTTTCTGCCAAGCCTTCTGCCCTGCAGGCTGTAGCCACCACCTGCTTCTTATTTTTCTGAAGTATTCTTCAATTCGCCATGTTTAAAAGAAAACAGTAATTTTTTTTTTTTCAGCTGAAACCACTTCTGGGCTGTCTGCATTTTGGCTTTTGTTTACGAAGGCTCTGCAGTGTCCTTGCCAAGGGAAAGAAAAGGAAAAAATACTCTACTTCATCTTCAGTTTAACCTTTTACAGCCAAGGTCTCTGCGCATGCGGGGAAGTACGCACTGTGATGTGTACGGGAAAGCTAGGGTTCCTAAGAGACAGACAGAGCAGCGGCTTAAAACACTCAAACGCACGCATCAGTAAAAGGCTGTAATTTTAAAACAAGGCATATTTGTCCAAAATGAAATGCACCAAGTGCAGCTTCTAATGAATGGAACGTCTACTGGTTTCACGGTGGACTTAAAGTCAGAAATGCAAGGGCTGTTAAATTTTGCAGCCAGATTGTGCCTCTCCCCAGCATACTTCACAGGCATTGTTGGGCTGTGTCTTCGATCTGCCCAAGTAAAGGGAACCCGTGTTAAGGACGATACTTCATCCTTCAGAATTCTCCCACCCCTCTAGTGCCTAACATGAAATCTGTCAAATTCTGGGGGCTTGTGACTGAAGCTCCCTGGTGACTATGTTTGGAAAATAGCATCCTGGCATCAGTATTTATGTCACTCATCTTAACCCGGTTTAACCCAGCTGTCTCTCCTCTCATCCTGTCTGAGAAACTTCCCTGGATAGAGGAGTAGAGATTACACATCCCGAGGACCAGCTCTTGAGAAAAGTGTTGGAGACCAGAGCCGTGCAGAGCCCTGTAGAAAACCTGGTGGAGAGTAGGAGCCTGGAGAACTCTGTGCTTCTTCATTCTCTTGGGCCCTCCTGTCTCTTATCCCAGATGTGACCTCAGAACAGATACACTTCCCTCAGCTCCCACCTTGGTCTTCCTTTGACTTCCTCCCAGGCATTGTTGAGAAGGGTGAAGCTGTGAGGGCTCCNCCCNCCCACCCACTTCAAGTACTTATAACCTGGGAATGGAAAGGCAATATCCCACTGGGAAAAACCACTGATCAGAGAGAAGGAGTGTTGTAGAATATTCCTTTACACGGTGTGAAGATGTGTCACTGTGATTGGCTTAATAAAGAACTGAGTGGCCATTAGCTAGGCAGGAAGAGGTTAGGAGGGACTTCTGGGGACTGAGAGCTCTGGGAAGACTGATGGAAAAGGAGCAAGTCATACAGAAGGAGAGATAAAAGCCATGAGCCACATGGCAGCATGTAGATGAATAGAAACTGGTTAAATTCTAAGAGCTAGTTGGAAACAAGCCTAAGCTATAGGCCAAGTTTTCATAACTAATAATAAGACTGTGTCATGATTTTGGGAATGCTGGTCCAAAAAAGCCTTCTACAAAGGAGTCATTGAATAAATGCTTCTCTCGGACACATAACCCAGAGACACAGTCATATGGCTCCCCTCTCCCTGCGTGGATGGATGGATGTTGTCACCCAAGTGGAGGCTGACTTGAAAATAGAACTTCTGTTACCTCCTTTGCTATATATCTCATAACTCTCTCTGTCTGTGTCTCTGTGTCTCTGTCTCTGTCTCTGTCTCTCTCTCTCTCTCTCTCTCTCTCTCTCTCCTGCTACCTAAACTGTCCCCCCAGAGAAAATATTTCCATCTACATTTTTAATTCTGGCTCTTCTTTCTAAAGAACCAAACATTCAAAACCCAACATGTAACTAGAGGACCAGAATAAGGAACCATGCAAATGGTATGACCTGGTGCATGAAGAACCAGGACAAGATTGTCTTCAAGAAACTGCAANGTCTTTTTAAGGAAAATGGAATAGATTCATTCTGTGTTGCTCCAGTTGGGTTAAACTCAACCCAAATATGAAAGTCACACTGAAGACTTATCATTAATGTGGAGTTAGGAGAATGCTGAACAATTATCCCTCATCTCCCTGCCCATGACCCAGCTGCCAGATCTGTTCCTCTGAGACCTACTCTACACTGGATTCCTATAACCAGCATTCCCTAAGTTAGCCCTTGTTCCCACACCTCCGATATCTTGTTCATAACTTAAGGACACAGTTTAGCTTACATTGGCATGGTTCACAGCCTGTGAGCAGAGTAGAACTCCATCCAAGTAAGCACTTGCACTATGTCCTCTTAACCTTCTGATAGACCTGATGTAAACAAGATTCCCACTAGAGGTCTTCAAGGGTTCCTTCCAGGTCTAAGACCCATGACTCAGTCATCTCCATTAAAAGTCCATTTCCTCCAACAGCCTCACAAATTCCCACAAAGCCCATGGCTCTCAGATCTTAACCTCCAGCACTGACTGTCCATAACTGAGTTCTTTCTTTGCACCCACCGGTCAGATCCTTCCCTCAAGGTATCTCTGCATCACTGATACATCCCCAATCAGAAATAGAATCAGGTGCCCTCCGCAATTTTACCAATCTATATTTTCTCACCTCTTTGTATCTGAAGTGATATTTTCCAATCCCCTGTTCAATCCCTAACCATGGGCAAGACCTTGTTCAAAAGCTACTTCTCTCTCGGGCCTTCCTAATTCATCTCTATCCATGTGTGTGTGTGGCTGCCTACATCACTACCCAGCACACACAATTGTCATTACCACCTTTGAGGAAGGAGACTGTTTCTTTTTGTTTTAAATGTGGTCCCAGTACCCACACATAGAAACACTGAGAAAGCACTGTTAAATAAATCACTGAAATAAAGCAATGTTAAAGGACATGATTCTTCAAATTTCCACAATGTAAAACCTCAGAACCATCATTGCCCCTTCACTCATACCCCGTNTTCAACCAGTTAGTCTTGCTTCTTCCTTTTTGTAGGCTCNCTCTTGGTTTATACCTTCCACCANTCCAGTCTGGTCCTTGAATCCCGTTCATTAACTCTCCACCCACTTTTCCTANCTNNAGGTGCTTNTAACTTTTGATAACCANGCACTGGAAATATAAAAGGCAGAATATTCTTTCTAAAGCTANCCTACTAAAGGCTTCCCTACTCCCATAGGCTGCAATCCAGCTGTGCTGTCCAGGAACTCAGTGATCGTCTAGTCCTGCCTTTCCCTATGCCCTTAGTCTATAAACCAGCAGTGTTGTCCAGGAACTCAGTGACCTTCTAGTCCTGTTTTTCCTTGTGCCCACAGTCTACAATCCAGCTGCGTTATCCAGGAACTCAATGATCTTCCAATCCTGTCTGTCCCATCTTCACATCCCACACTGCTCAGCCTACTCCCTATATGCCAAACAACACACCCTCGTCTGTCATTCTGACCTTGACTGGATCCTATCATATTTTAAGCACAAGTTCAAGTCTTCTCTCACCTCTGAGAAGACTTTCCTAACTTTCTACTCCCGGATGCTCACTCCATCCTCTCAAGTTTAATGCCCTTGCCTAGAACCACATACCTATTTCCCAGAGGCAGCTCCAAGGAACAGGAGTCTAAGATTGCTGAGGGAGATTTGAGAAAAGGAGGGAAGGAGGGTGGGAGAGGGGAGCTTTCAAAGTCAGATAAACGTGGATGATGCATCTGATGTCAAACACACTGAGTGTATACACTAGCCATTAACTTCTAGTTAATCTGCAGAGCCACACAACAGCCCTCAGAGCTGTGAGCCACAGCCTAGTCAACAGATGAGAAAACAGAAGTGAGGTATTTGACCTTCACCGTCAACTAGGATTCAAATACGGATGCCAGCTTCAGAGCTGGTGGTATACATCCCTTGAATGTGCCCTGTCACTCAAACTCCTGCTGTATAACGTGTAGTAGTTTGCCACTGACAGTACTGTTCTTTTTNCCCAGCTTGTCTGCAACCTTCCTGAGGGCAAACACCAGTCGTGTTCCGTTTGTCTCTTCCCCACCATAGGGCATAGAGCCAAAGTAAATGCCCATCCTGCCAATACAAAGTGATTTGTTTTCCTTTTAATGAACCATTTTAAATGCATAAAAGCAATATATTACAAATTTTCAAGATATTGACCCATCTGTTACGTCATTGTTTTAGCAGCAATGCTCAGGTAGACTAATTTTTCAGTGCTTTTTGTAAGTTAGAAAAGTAAGAAAAAATGANGATCTGCTGATAGGTTCCCTGACTCTCACCTCACCTCCACAAGTGCACCATCCCCTAACCTGACACCATGATCCTCCTGGAGACATCACTGGAAAAGACTGGATGCCCATGCTGAGTGAGGCTGCTCTTTCTCACCAGTCAACACCAGACTATCAACCTCAGAGATGCATTCAAATCTATTTTTTCAAGGAAAAAAAAAGGGGAGAGAGAGAGAAGAAAAGAAAAAGTCTTCCTGAGGCCTCTACCTTGAAATATTCAAGCCACTGTTTTATGGAAATNCAACCACTGTCTCTCAGAAGTGGATTACCGGAGCAGCGCCAGGCGTTGCACTAAACCAAGTCCTCCTTCCTTTTGTGGACTCCATTTCCTGTTTGTATTCTGTTTCTGAGCACTATAATCTGAACATAAAATCTCACAGATCTCTTTATGTCTCTTGGNGGATGTATGTATGGAAATAGCTTATGTGAGCTTGGTAAGGCTTCTTCACTTGGTAAAGCTGTCTTCTCACCTCTCGAGGTCACATGGTCTGACGTGGCCCAAGCAAAGGGCCGTGGCAATTCTCCTGGCCGCCATCTACGTCCTCCCTGTTCCACAGGGAGGGTAGTTTTCCATGGATCCTTCTATTCTCTCCTTCCCTCTCTTCCTGCTCCTGATCAACACTTTAGGGTAACGACTTGATTTTCAAATTACTTTGTAATTACAAAATTTAGCTAATTTTAGATTCATTTCAGAAAGTGGCTTCNATGGGTGCCAGTTCCTGCCTGTTCCTTTCCTTGGCAAAATTGTAGCTAGATGTGAAGCTAATTGTGCCCTGATTTTAGCCGTACTACCTGAACAGGCTAACTGTTCTTTGAGAAAGCATCAGTTAAAATAGGGGGGTGGGAGAAGGCATTCAAGATGATGGATTAAAGAATGAGGTTCTCTTAGCCTGGAAGCTTGCGGAGGGGTTACAGAGGGGTTACGATAATGGCCTCTAAGTACACAGGAGATAATGCCTCGCTATCGGCAGCTGTGTGGAGAATAGAACAAAAGAGAATAGCTCTAAAGAGGAAACATAGAGATTCAGAATGAAGATAAGTCCAATGAAGTCTAAAGACAGAGCTGGAGTAGCCTAGAAGGACAAATCTCTGGTAAATGAAGGGTGGCAAAGGGGATTGGGGGCAGAGCTCCATCAATTGTATCTCCAGAATAAGAATAAAAAAGAAGAAACAAGAATCCTAGGAATCAGCCCCCATTCTCTCTCCCTATTGAATTTACAAGTGTATTGGTCAGATCCACCACATAATTTCCAGGCCCCAGTATGAAATGCATGTGCAGAGCACCTTGGACAAAGATTTCAAGATGGCGGACCATCAGCATCAAAGGCCCTTCTAAGTACAGAACTCTGGACAGCAAGTCATGCATCCATGGAGCTGATGGCCTTGTTCACTTAGCTGGACAACAGGTGGAAAGTAGAGTTACCTCTAAGATCTCACAAAAAATATGTCCAGCTGGCAAAAATGGACCCATGGGTAAAAGCACTTGCTAAGCAAGCCTGTCCCTGAGTTTGATGCCCAGAATCTATTGTGGAAGGAGAGACCTGACTCCTAAAAGTTGCCTTCTGGCTGTCCTATGCCCAACTGTGGTATACAATGCACACACACACAGACACACACACACACACACACACACACACACACAGCCACCACCACTACCACCATCAACCACAAAACAATAATAATAATAAATAAATTTTAAAAGAAAAATCTACCCAACTAAGGACTTAGGTCGAGTGTCTAATCATGTAGCAACCAGCTTCATGGTNGGANGGGCAAACCGTGATGCAGGAGAAGGGTATGATTCAAATGAGCTGCCATCATTCTGTGTGAAGGACTGCCTGNATAAAAAAACGTGTTGTGATGGACGCATGGCCAAATGGCAAAGCAAAACATAGGTCCTGGGGTTCTCCTTGTTGATGTCTCTTTCTCCATACTCCAAAATGTCGCCCAGTCTTCACCAGCTGTTGTCTCTCAGAGGAAATATACTTTATGCTCCATATCAACCTGGCTCCGTGCACCCTCCATCCAATCCCACTCTGTGCCTGTATTTTCTGCTCTCCTGCTGAAACTGATACTCCAACAGGCTACNGTGTTAAGGGTTAATAATAGCTTGACACCTAAACCTATTATTTCTAAAATAATTCACTTGAGAGGGGAAAAAAATCTAAGCCCCTCGGGGCCCAGGAGAACTGTACAAAGTGGAANGGAGTCCAGTTTAATTTAAGAATTTGTTTTATTTTAAAACTTTAAACGTGTATATGAATCCTACTTCCTATTCTATAATACAGTTGTGTCCATTTTCACATCTTTAAGAAACTTTAATGTGTCAAATTGCTTCTCTCTGGAACAAAATAAGTTGTCTACCTTTTCATTTTCCTCTAGGCATAAACAAAATATTTGATCCAGTGCAATCCAGACAAAACACCATGCTGAAAGCCACTGGGTTTTCATTTTATGTTGATTAATTAGAAGTTAAAAAGCACCTGTTCATAAGGTGACAAAACTTATTTTTCCAAGATTAGCTGAGGCAGTTAGAGCCCCAGTCCTGGGAAGTTTTCCATAGCCTTTGGTACCCATGAAATTAGCATCTGTCCTCCCCAAATAGAAGGCCAACTCCCCTGTCACCTAACCAATCCTCTCACAGCCCANGTTTCTTGATAACACAGAAGGGGTAACTTTCCCAGTCACGTGCTCATTGAGTTCTTAAGAAAAGATGAGATTGGCCAATAGAGAAAATGTAGATTTACTGGATTTTCCTGTACAGTTCACTAAAACACTTCATATAGCAGAAATTCACATTTCACCGATATCCCCTCTATTCCTACTTGCACACGTACAGTTGACCCTCCATAGTTACCCTGTAGCCTCATTGTTCCAGTAGGGCCAAGCACTTGTCAGCCTCCCTTGAATAAGATTAGCATGTTAATTACTGGTTGGCTTTTAATAAATATCAACAAGGAAATAATTGTCAGCATTTGCTGACCACTTCCCCCCCGGGAAGCAAAACACCAAAGGCCATGCCTGCATTGTCTCAGGTCACACCAAGGCAGAAAGAAAGGGCCCCATTGTTTCACTAATCATTATGAGGATTAGAATAGCTAATCATAATCTTTAATTAAAGTTAGCCAATATTAGCTATTTACATATGTTATTTACATATACTCAATCCCGCTAATAATCTCTCTATTAATAAATTAGTAAGACCAAAGTAGGAAATAATAGCTTGGGTTTTACCCAGTTCACACAGGAATTCTTGGATTCATTTCCTTACTGATTCTAACTGGGCCCTGGTTGGCCAATGACACTTTTTCCCCAAGGATCTCCTCTGTCTGCTTCACCCACTGCCTGAAACTCTGCTGGCTATGAGAGGCACCCTCTGCTCCTTCCCTCCCTCTCCTGGTTATATCCTACCTGGCATTTGTTATTTATCCCTCCTCCTGCTCTGTGTGTATAGCTTACCCTGCTACAAAGGAATGCACCAAGCTGAGGCCAGACTCTCAAAGGAAGGTCAGTGCCCGGATCTGGAGAGATTACGGTTACAAGGTCACTGTGAGTTCCACTGAGAAATGGAAAATGAACACCCTGGGAGAGGCTCAGGCAAGGTGCCTCCAGCACAGAGCTGGGAGTCCTCTCAAGTTTGAGGAGTGAGAGAAAGCCCCATGAAGGTGTGTATTAGGGTTTGAGTTTGAAATGTCCCCTTACAAGGTCTTGTTTTGAATGTTTACACCCAGGCTGGTGGTACTATGTGGAGAGGTTGTGGAGTCTAAGGAGTGGAGCTTAGCTGATACCTANCCCTGAGTTTCTGAAGGTCACACCTGGTCCCGGNTTTTGGTGCATTCCATGCATTCCCCTGACTGTCANGATGTGAACACCCTCTGCCACAGAANCTCACTGCCGTGAACTGAGTTGCACCCTCATGAGAAGCTACAGCACTCATGAGCCAAAGCCAATCTTTCCTACCTTAATCTGTGTGTGTAAAGGAGTGTGGTCAAACGGTGACAAAAAATATCTAATACAATTCCCTGTGAGGTGGGCCCGGAACAACAAGTGGGTTTGAANGATAGGGTTTTCCAGCACAGAGAACGATGATGNCATATGTTTGAGAACAAAGTAAACCTCATGGTCTCGTTACAAAATGAGATGTAGTACAGTTAAACTGAAGGAAGAGTTGTGGTTGGGAAGTCCAGTGAAGTATAGAAACTTCCAGGGGAAGGCTTTAGAATCTATTCATCTGGTAAAGGAAGCCATTAGGAGGTGGCTT
>LZPO01097338.1:37905-49493 GCA_001675575.1 Neotoma lepida | reverse complement strand
CTTAGTCTGCATTAAGTTCTGACCAAACATCCATTCTCTTCTCTTCTCTTCCAGCCACTTTCTTTTAATGGTCTCAATTTTTTTCTTTCAGTTGAATAAGACTATTTCAATAGAATAGGATTAGCTATCTTAGAGATTCCAATAAAACATACCAAAGAATTCCACAAATTAATTAAATGTAAGGCCTATCTCCAACTCCACAATACTTTGTAAACCAGAGGTACAATTCCCTTAATATGTTAAGAGAATTGGTTTCTTNGGAGACGGACCACATGCCCACCTAGATATTGGANCGTCTTTTATCCCATCCCCTTCAAGACCTCATTCTCATCATCTGTTCAATCAGCGTCTGCTCTCAAGAAGGAAAATTGATTAGATATTGCTTCTTAATAACGTATGAAGCTTCGATCCGCGTCGCTAATTTGGATTTAAGAAGCAATTTTTGGTGTAGCACTCCTATCNCATCCCGGGAGAAGAANGTCTCATCTAATAATCTGTGTCCTGAGATAAAAGAATGCATTAACATTCTTAACACTTTTGATAGACTACGAATGGTCACAATGCAGGACAATATTTGAGCAGTAATGATTTGTACCTTCTCCTTAAGTGTAAGCTGATTGCGGCGGCTCTCACGCCGCACGAAGTAAATAGCTAAAGGGGTCATGAATCTTAATAGCTTCCAAATCAGAGAGATCTCCACCTTATATGCTCTGACTGGAGTGTGAATAGAATGTATAAATATTAATAGGCCTGGCTGAGCCTCCACAGACAAGCTGTCTACAATTTCACAGTGGGAAGATTGAAGTTACCGCGCACAGAGCAGACGTGAGGCCCCACCTGGAAATGAACTGTCAGCATGTGTGCAAATACGTTTTTTTCCTGAAGTGATATTTAATGCTCCAATCTGCCCTGGTGCCCAGCAGCACTGTGAGTCAGTATTTGACTCCAGTTCATCAAGCAACATTCCTCTCATGAGCACCAGGTCCACCCTGGAAACACCTGGACAGACCACCCTCATNTAAGAGTCTCCGAATGCTACTTTGATTTTGGAAATGGTCTAGGCTTCCCCATGCTCTTACCGGGTGCCATCATGTTACGACTTGCTTGCTACCGGGCACAACTCTGCATGGTAACATCCAAGACAGTGATTCTGCCCTCACCGGCAAGACATAGGCACTGATTTTTCTAATGAAACTAAAAAGATTCCAGTTTTCTGTTATGAGTCATACAATGAACTGAAAAATCTTTTACCAATGTCATTATCATGGTGAATAAATGATACAAAGAAGAAATTGTTTGTTTTTTTTTACATGAAGACAGCCCAGGTCAAACAATGAATGACTTTATTTTCTAACCTATATATCTTACAAAGGAGGAGGTCTGCATGTTGCTTTTCTGTACTGTGTGAAGCCCACTGTACCACTCAAAGATGCAGAGGGAAGAAGGAAATGAAATATTCTTGGGAGCAACAAAGAGAACTGGGTCATACCAGCATGGAGGTTCGTACCTGTAATCTCAGCACTTGGGAGACTGAGGCAGGAGGATTATGAGCTTGATGCCTGCTTGGACTACAGAGCGAATTCCAGGCCAGTTTGTGGTGGGAGGGTGTCAAGTTAGAAAAACAATCCAAACACTTCTTGCACTGGCCCCATCGCAATGCTGGGATGCTGGGCCTGCACCCAGAACCTCACACATGCTACACAGTCATGAGTTATGCCTCACACTCTTGTGCTGGGGTATTTGTGAGGGAATGGAAGAGCACAGAAATATTTATTCTTTTTTGTATTGTTTTAAAGCTGTTTTTGTTTGCTCTACAAAGGCAATGAGATATTGATTTTAAATTTTTCTAACTTCTGCTAGTCTCACACAAAGNCAAAAATGTTTCTACCAGCCACGCTGGTCTGACATCTTCCATAAATAAATAAACATANGAAACAACAGTCATCAGCATTGCTCATCTTCAGATATGAAGGCTGAGACAGCACCAGGTAGAAAGATTTGTGCCTCTTGCCCAAGACCTGCACAGATTCAAGCAGACAAAATCTCAACACCGAGGAGGAAGAGTGAACACAAAGTCCCCGCCTTAACCAAGAAGCTGTTTGCGATTGGGAAAGAGAAAAACAATTTTCTAATGGAGTGTCATTGGGTATGACAACCACACTCCAGGACAGCCCACGCCCACGAGTAGCTGGCCAACAGAAAATAGACTCCGTGGTTCTCTGTGCTCCTTTTGTTCTTCCCTCCTTCCCTCCTTCCCTCCTTCTTCCCTCCTTCCCTCCTTCCCTCCTTCCCTCCTCCTCCTCCTTCTTCCTGTTTGTCTGTTTTGACTTCCATTTTCTATCTCTTATTTTTTGTTGGATTGTTTTGTTTTGTCTCTTGAGAAGACAGAGAGAGAGAACATGAAGTTGGGTAGGTAGAGAGGTAGGGAGGATATGGAAGGAATTGAGGGGAAATAGGACCAAAATGTATGAAAAAAATTAAACAANAATTTTTTAAAAGTTTTATACTGCTGTTTCCTGTTAGATATTTATCAAAAATGTGTCTTCACCAATCTGGGACCTTCAAGAAAAATTACTTAATTTGTTAGATTTTTTTTTTTTAACCAAAGGATATGTGGACAAACAAATCAACAGAGCCACATTGCCAGCCATCACATAAAGGCCATCTAAAAGAGTTAACCATTACCCCTAAAATAATTGCAACTGGAAATAAAATCTGATGATGGGTCTGTCTACCTTGGCCCTGGCCAATCAGGAAGAACCATCCTGTGCCCAGTCACACAAGCCTTTCCCACAGGTATCANCTCCCTAAATGCTCCTCTGGAAACTGGGCACGTGTCAAGCATGATTCTTCCACATAATTGCGTTGCTTTCATCTCCAGCAGACCACCCTAACACTTTCATTTCAAGTCCCTGTGTCTTGACCCTAACTCCACTAGTCTGTCTGATAAATTAGTGGAAAATCCAATCAATTTGTTTGCTTCTTAGACACAACACATCTGTGTGAATCTTTAGCAGACACTAGAATTTCATTGGCAATTTCCAACTTCCTGATTCTACTAAGAAGAACATCCTGATTCTACTAAAAAGAATAAGATTTGCCACTTGGGAAATGGGGTGAAGCAGGCAAGCATAGAGACAGTTCAGCAACTGGGGCAGCTCCCATCCTATGGGTGACTTGTGGTCAGACACATCCTGGTAAAAGAAGAGATTGGGGGCCAGGTGTGATGGTATACACCTGTAACCCCAGCACTTAGGAGGCCAAGGCAGGCAGATCCCTAGGAGTTCAAGGCCAGCCTGTCTACATATAGCACTCTAGGCTAGCCAAGGCTACATAGTGAGACCCTGCTTCAAAAAAGAAGAAAAATAGGAGGAGGAGGAATTAGAGAAGGTGTGGGGAAGGAGGGGGGGGCTGGAGAGATGGCTCAGCAATTAAGAACACTTACTGCTTTTCCAGAGGAACTCAAAGTTCCCAGCACCCATAGCTGGTGGCTCACAACCACTTTTAACTCCAGTTCCAGGGCATCCGATGCCCTCTTCTGCCCTCCTTGGGCACCTGCACTCACCTCCTTGGGCACACCCACATACACATAAATAAAATTTTTTAAAAATAAAACTCCTTTGAAGCCAGCTTAGACCAATGTTGAACATAAGCATAGTTAAGGCCAACCTGTCCTCGAAGTGACTGTCAGAAAACATACAAACAAAACATATTCATATCTCATGCAAATACATGATGGTATGAACATTTGCTTAAAATTATGTGCAAGAACAGGTTGTGCAAAGTTATATACCAGCCCATGTGTCAATCAGATTAAGGATCCATCTCTAGGGATTGGNTCTTCCTTCTACCTACATCCATTAGAAAGAACTACAGAAAAGAACTCAGGGCTCTCTCCAGCCATGTGCTCTCATGAGCCTGTTCCCATTCTCTGAAATATGCTCTATATTTTCATCCTCACTTTTAACAACTGTATATTACCACTTTTCTGTATGTTGTCTAATTCCTTGTGGAAGATGCAAAACCATGGACATTATAGTGTAAGAACCCAGAGAACCCTTCCAGTTCCACAAAACTGGATCCTACGTTTGGTAGTCCTAGAGATGTTTATACCTTGGCCATTTCCAATATTCCAAACAAGTAAGTTTGGATCCAAATTCCCAGGGTGTCAGCCCTCAAGGAGCAGACTCCAGACAAAAGATCAGTCCTTAGAAGTCATCATCAAGGCTTTANCTAGCAAATCACTCCAATAGAAACAAGAAATCTTCATGTCAGGAGTGGTAAGTTTCTTACACTTCGATAAGCCTCTCCACTGACGCAGCAATCCAAATTAGACCGAATTAGGGAAAGGCCAGGTTTAATGGGCAAACATTCCCAGGTGATTCCCCAGCCCCTCAGAGACACCAGGATAAGAGACCAGAGGAAATACATGTCTATTTTCCCGGATGTGGCTTAAATAACCAGAGGGAGTGGTCTTGAGCCTCTCTAGGGAGGAGCCGTGTTTGGTAGGCTTTGAAGGGGCGGGTTCAGCAGCATGCTGCCCAGTGTTGGGCTGCTGCTTGGGCCCCACACGGGCCAGGAGTCTAGGCGGCTCGAGGTGTAGGTGGCGCTCGGGCAGAGCCTGAGCTGGGCAGGAATAGGGCACCAGGCTGGAGCATGGCCCAGCAGCTGCATCCAGAAGTGGACCCACGGGCTAGGAAACCGCACCGCCAGCAGGCAGACATTGTGTGGAGGTGGCTGGTGACTGCCCGCACCAGGGATTGAGGTGGAGCTCCCACCAAACAGGGAGTATAAAGATAAACATTTGAAAAGTAAAGGTCAACAAGAAACCCAGAAGGATGCTATNACCCCAGGTTGCTGTTGTTAATATATAAAGCCACCTTTAGACCTAGGACTCTACGAATGTCAATTTCAACTTTATGTCTTTTAATGTGATGCAGCCTCCCCAATGAAGACATTTCCTCAATTATGTGTTCCATTTCATTTTTTTCTCTCATGATACTTTAAAATATATATTTACTTATTCTTTGAGAATTCCCTACATGTATATAATGTATTTTGATCAAATCCACGCCCTACTACTTCATCCTAGACCCTCCTTCTAACATGACTCTCTCTCAGCTTCCTCTCCTACCAACCCCCTCCTTTTATAACCTCAATTAGTGCTGGNTGGATGCACACNGGTGTGGGGCCATACACTGTGGTATGGACAACCTACTAGGGGTCACACCCCTTAAGAAAACTGATTTTCCCCTAGCANCCTTGTGAACCCCTTCACCATCCATGCTGGAATGTTGACTGGTTTGATCCTGTGTGTAAATCCTACGCAGGTAACTACAGCTGCTGTGAGTTCATGGCCGCAACAGCCCTGGCATGTCCAGGAGACTCTGTTTCACTCCAGTCCTCCTCAGCTCACACAATCTTTCTGCCCCTCTTCTGAGATGCTCCCTGAGGCTAGGGGGAAGGGAATATGATGTAGATATCATATTTGGATCTGAACATTCTACCATCACTTATTGTCTGCACTTTGGCCAAATGTAAGTGTGACAGTTTGAATGTAATTGGCCCCCATAAGCTCATAGGGAGTGGCACTATTGGGAGGTGTGGCTTTGTTGGAGTAGGTGTGGCCTTATTGGAGGAAGTGTGTCACTGTGAGGTGGGCTTTGAGGTTTCTTGTGCCAAGATACATCCCAGTGTCACAGACCATTTCCTGTTGCCTTCTGATCAAGATGTAGCCAGCATCATGTCTGCCTGCAATGCCGCCATGCTTCCTGCCATAATGATAATGGACTGAACCTCTGAACCATAAGCTGCCACCTAAGTTAAATGCTTTCCTTTGTAAGAGTTGATATGGTCATGATGTCTCTTCACATCAATAGAAACCCTAACTAAAACAGTAAGTCTCTATTTTAACTACCATCTACCGACAAAAGAGGCTGCTCTGATGAGGGATGAGAATATGCTCCATTTCTAAAAATCACAAAACTATTATCACAGAGTTACATTTTTTATAATTAGGGTTTCAGACATGTGGAACCAAACAAAGGCTGTCTTGAACTGCTCATATTCAAAGCCTGTGAAGAAATAGCCTGAATAGAAAGACAAACATCAATTACGAATAGCCCCTTCTGTAGNCATGCTTTTTACACCATGCAAAGCAGATGGCCCTGTAGCTGAGGGGAGGGGTGGACTGGTGATTGACTATGAAGACCATGAGAGCCTCTGAACATCAGCAAGCCNCTATGTGTATTGTGCAACTAAGCCCTGTCTACAAGAGTCTGCTCAAGTGCTCAAGGCTAATTAAGTTNTGTTGCTTGACTGTTCCTCTACCACAAACTAGTCAGAATTCAGCTGATATCTTCAGACAGCTGTCCCCACCCAAGAAGCATGGGAGTTAGAATTTTAAATTGCACACACTATGTAGGGTCAGACAAGAACATAATATTTTTCCTTATTTATCATAAGAGTCATAATGAACACCTTTATGATAATAGTTAGGTTAGTGAGAGAGAAGAATAACAAGTTTTAATGATGTGAGAGCCTTCAGAAGTCCAAACACACACATATACACAAANATAAATCAGTTTATTTATTTGTTTAATTGTGTATAAGTTACAAGGTTTATAAGTTATGAGAGGCACAGAAATAGTAAAATGTTACTACAGCGAAACAGATCCTCTTTTACCATCTCAGACAGTTAGAGAAGGGGTGACAGAAACAGCTAAAATATAATTTTTAAAAAGCTCTTCAGTTATGATAAACCTTTATTAACATTGGTTGTCATGCTGTACATGAAATCCCTATGCTTGATTCTCTTGTCTCTTTCATCCGTCTCCTTATCCTTTCCACTCCCCACAACTCTGGTAGCTACTATAGTATTCTCTATTTCTGTGCATTTGACTTCATGAAAATTCCACACATAAGTGGGATCATGGGATATTTTTCTTCCTCTGTTTGGCTCATTTCATACAGCAGAATATCCTCTACACCAGTCATGTTGTAACAAGCGGTAGCATCTCCCTTCTCGGGGCTGAATAACATTCTTCTGTGTGTGTCATACCTTCTCTATTCATCTACCCATCGATGGGCATGAAGGTTGTACATGTTGGTTATTGTAAAGAGTGATGCTATTAACCTAGAGATGCCAGTATCTTCAGGGGAAAAAATGGATTGGCTTTCATCTCCTTTGAGCACATNCTCAGAAGAGGGGTTGCTGTGTNACATGTAATTCTATCTTTAAACTCTTTTTAAGAACTATCATACTGTTTCCATAATGGCTGGCCCCANTNTACATGCTTAGGGTTGGCTTTTCTCAACACTCTCATCACTGTTTGTTAAAGCTCATCTTTCTTAGAATAATGATCCTGAACAGGTACGAGGGAAGATTTGCACATCCCTGGTGACTTCTGACATTCAGCATCTTTTCACAAACATGGCGGCCATCTTTGTGTCTCCTTTGAGAAATGTCTGTTCAGGTCATTGCCTATTTTTAACTGCGTTATTAACTTTCCTGCTATTAAATTATGAGAATTCTTCATAAGTTTCAATATGACCTTCCTATCAGATACGTAGCTTGCATATCTGTTTTGATGGCTTTCTGGCTATTGTTTTTTCATCCTGTCAGCTTTTGGTGCGATGGCCAAAGAACTATTGCAGACACCAATGTCAAAGAAATTGTTCCTTAGATTCCTTCTAGAATTTTCATAGTTTTGGGTCTTACATTTAAGTCTTTACTTACGCTGTCTTCGTTTCATAGTTGATGAAGAATTGACAGTTATATAGAAGTCTTCACAAAGAGTATAATACAATTGTAATATTCTCTACAGAGGGAAGCTGACAAGGCCCCATCGTTCATATTTTCCTCAGCCTCTGTAACATCCCTGGGAACAGGGCTCAATACCTGTCACGTGATGCTATTCAAGAGAGAAGTGGGGGAGACTTTCTTCTATTGTGGCTTCTCAGTCTCTTTCAGCTTAAAATACTGAACATGCCAAGATGTCTTATTTAGGGTCCTATATCCCATGCCCTAGCATTGGTGGGGCCTTCATAATTCCCTCAAGGTCACCATGGAAATTTGAAGGAGAAGCTACTGATTCTCCTACAAAACTTCAGAAATGGTACAAAAGTAATTTTACTGAAAATTAATTATAGATACATACCTCAATATGGATAGAACCTATTTCAAACAAAATCACTGTATGTGGTCTTTGTATTTTGGAAAATATACATAATAAGTTATGTTTTATAGAACTCCTTTCTGGCACAATGTTGAGAGATCTACATCAGTTTCCTGAATAANCCATTCAGACAGCATTTAAATGTCTAGGTAATACTACAGAGCCTATATTTACATATAAATTAGGCCCAGCACATCAAACAAAAAATGTCATGACTTTTAGATGCTGCCATTAATTCCACACAATGACTTAATATCTTCACTTTGACAATTACTATGTATGAATCTGCATATTCCAATAAGGCATTTGAAAAATAGTTTCACTTATCTTCACCTTTATTAAATATAGCCTATCGTTCCAAGAGCTTAAGGTAGTTTTACAACTCTAAGACACTTTAATTTGGGGCTGAAGAGATGGCTCAGCAATTAAGAACANTGAACGTTTTTCCATAGGACTTGGAGTAGATTCCTGGCACCCACATGGTGACTCACAACCATTATAACTCCATTTCCANAGGATCCCTATCCTGGCCTCTGCAGGTAATAAACACAGACATACACACAGGCAAAGCACCCATACACATAAAGGAAAAATAAAAGCTATATTAATTTCACCACATTACTATAGGAAAATAGGGATATTTGTGTGTTTGGTTGTTGCAATATTTAAGTTGTCCCCATACCTCTAACAAAACTTGGCCAGAATTTAATTTGTGGACTTGGCCCATGGCTACACAGCAGCAAATAAGAACAAGTAGACTATGATTCAATTCTTCACTTTCAGACAAAGGGGGGCACTAGGGACCATAGAGGGGGAAATGTTTCTATAATAATGTGGCTAGAAAGGCTAAGCTGGGCTCCCTCTTGTTCCAGGATTTGTTCACTCTTTTTGTTTGTGCTGTTGTCTGTGGTGGTTTGAATAAAAATGGCCCCTATCGGCCCTTAGTGATTGACAATATTAGGAGGTGTGGCCTTGTTGGAGTAGGTGTGGCCTTGTTGGAGGAAGTGTGTCACTGGGGTGGGCTTTGAGGTCTCAGAAGGTCAACCCAGTCCAGTGTCTCTCTCTCTCTCTCTCTCTCCTCCTGCTCACTGAGGATCCAGACATAGAATTCTCAGCTCCTTCTCCAGCACCATGTCTGCCTGCATGCTGCCATGCTTCCTGCCATGATGATAATGGACTAAACCTCTGAACTATGAGCCAGCCCCAATTAAATGTTTTCCTTTATAAGAGTTGCTGTGGTCATGGCGTCTATTCACAGCAATAGAAACCCTAACTAAGGCACTGTTGTTTGTCTATTGTTTTGTTCTGCCCATGCTTCTTCTTTTCACCATTTAAATCCCCTCCTCAGTTTAGTCAGGCAAAAATAAAGGAACACAGCATGATAATTATTTTAAATAAATCCAGGAATTCTGAACTTCATCAAAGCCAAAGTCAATTATACCAGACAGGAATAAAAAGTATTCTATAAAACAATATCAGGAGGGCCATTAGTAAACTCTTGTAGAATTTAACTATTCCTTTCTTACTAAGAACAACTATTCAACTTCAGTCACATTCACAAAGTGATTAAAAATTAAATAGTTTTCCTCATCACTCTTAATTACATTAGGCTTCCCTCAAGGCAATATTTACCTTACACAATGTTAACAGCTGTGTGTAGAATATGATATGGCATAGCAGTGAAAAAAAAAACTGAACACGAATGAGTGTTGTTACTGCTCTAGTTGGCAGTGTGAACCTGGAACAGTGGAGCCTAAAAAGGAAGCAGACTAAAGCCTCACGGAGTAGCTAACTTCATTCAGAGCATCAGACAATTCACACTCCGAGAGTATCCTGAGGGTTAGGCAAGGTCGTATGAGTTTAGGCTGTGTACAGTCACAAGGGAAACCCATGCTTGGAACATCATCTAAATAATATTGGGTAATCTACAGGGAAGTCACTTCTATTCCCCACACCTGCAAGAGGCACAAAAGTGCATCCCAAGAACAAATCTATGTTATGGAGGAACAGAGGTNACAAGACTCTTGATTACNTGGAGTTTTCTCACAAATGCTCAGAAATCTCTTCACACAGCTTCATTCATGGACTGTGTTCTGACAGAGTGAACATACTCAACTTGTCTTAAGGCAGGTAATTTAATAAATCATTCTATGAGCCTTCAAAATATGCATCTCCTTAATTTAGCAGTATAACTTCTAAATGTTCATCCTTAATTAATAATCTTAACTTTAAAGTGAAACACTCTGAGCACAGATAGGTTCACTGACACTTTATTCACAAGACTGAGCAGCTGAATTCAACTTATGTGATAGAACATAAAACAATCGTTGCATAAACTGATGTCCACCCAACACATCATACACTTAGCAAAATGGTCAGTCAGCAGGCTACATGACCTGTGTAGCCTGCATGGAATATGTACTCACACATACATGGAAATGTGTGAGTACCTGTTGAGTTATGAGCAGATATATATAGATGTATATGTATATTCATATGTATATATGTATATACATATGTATATGTATATGATATATTTGTATATGTGTATATATAGGGTCTTGTACAGTGCAGGATGACCTTGAACTCACAGTATAGGCCAGATTTAACTCAAGTCATAAGCCTGTTGCCTCAGCCTCACAGTGCTAGGATAGGTGTATAGCATCATACTCAGCTAGACNGGGGTTTTTAAATAACCCTGCTTACTACATTCAAACGGGTAAAAGGCAATATTTCATTTAGGCAGAAAGTTAGAAACTAAAGAATAAATTTCACAGATTTTTAAACAGTATTTGAGATTATAAACAAATTTCATAGACATGATCAAATAAAATTAATAAATGAGACTATAAATCATAAGAAGTTAACTGGGGTGGGGGGAGCTGGAGAAANGGTTTAGTGGTTAAGAGCACTGGCTGTTCTTCCAGAGGACCCGGATTCAATTCCCAGCAACCACATGGCAACTAACAACTGTCTGTAACTCCAGTTCCGGGGACCCGACACCCTCATACAGACATACATGCAAGGAAAACACAATAAATGCACATAAAATAAAAATAAATAAATTATTTTAAAAAGTTAACTGGGATGAAGCACCAATTGACAAAAGAATAGAAAATACAGAGAAGAGTGTTGGGGATCTGGCAGGTGTGTGTGTCTAAAATATATTTAGTTGTCGTCTCAGAGAGAAAGAAAATAAGACACAAGCAATATTTAACATATAATGGCATGTTTTTAAAAAATGAAGAAAGGTATCCATTCATAGATTTAAGAACGCTTTCAAAAACAGAGATTAAAAAAAAAAATCCAGGGATTTTTGCTGATTTACCTTATATACCAGTGATCTATACAACCTTGAACATGGCATTTCAACTTCCTTGAGTGTCTGTTTTATCATCTACAAAGCCCAAG
>LZPO01097337.1:120708-131660 GCA_001675575.1 Neotoma lepida | reverse complement strand
AATCAGAAAACAAAATATACAAAGAAAAGATCAATAAGCCCCCCAAAATGCCCAAACAAAGCAAATACCACTGAGTTCATTTTGTGTTGGCCATCTACTGAGCATGGAGCCTGCCCTGAAGTGTGGTTGATATACCCAATAAGACTCCATTGGACAACACTAATTCTTCCTTTGCAAGTATGTACCAATTGCAGATAGCTTCCTCATTAAGGGTGGAAGCCATCTCCATTCCTCTGTCTCAGCACTGGAACCCAATTTGACTTGAACCTGTGCGGGCCCTGTTCATGCTGGCAGTCTCCGTGAGTTCATATGCATCAGTCCTGATGTGTCTGGAAGACTCTGTTTCCTTGGAATCATCCATCCTCTTTGGATCCTATAATTTTTCAGCCTCCTCTTCCACACAGCTCCCTGAGCCCTGAGGGGAGAAGTTTGATGAAGACTTCCCATTCAGGACTGAGTGTTCCAAGGTCTCTTACTGTCTGTGCATTATCNAGCTGTGGGTCTCTGTGTTAGTTTCCATTCATTGTATAAGAAAGCTTCTCTGATGATGACTGAATGAGAAACTGATCTATGGGTACAGCAGAATGTCATTAGAAATTATTTTATTGTTATGTTTCTTTACCAGAAAAATAGTACTAGGTTTTCCCCTAGGCCCATGGCCTATCCAGTCTTAGATTATTAAACAAAATAGGCAAGATATATATGAAGATAATTACCAACTCAGATGAAATAAATCAAATAAGAATTTAATACTTTTGACCCAGGCTCAATTCCACAGATAGGCACCACCTCCCCTTTCTTCTGGTCCCCTAATGCTACTCTGAGAAACTGAACTGAGCCCTTTGCTCACTCTTCATGTTGTTCTCATCTCTCCCTCTGGGACTCTAAAGGCACTCACCATCTGAGAGCCTGTGCCAAGTGTCTACATGCCTCACTGTAGCCCTTACCTCCACTTCTGTCTGACACGCTAACCTTAACTACCAAGGAACTACAAAGGGAACCTGCTTCTTCTATAGAATACCTACTGGTGATGTCAGCAGCTGTACCTTTCCCTAGCTGATATAGGAACACATCTGCTACCCAAATCATAAACCAGCACAGAACAGCATCACAACTGAACGTCAAGCTGATCTAAACCCTGCCACACTGGGTAATATCAAAGAGGGAGCCAAAACCCACTCAGCAAAGGTAAGCTGGTGTCAACACCAAAAGACACAATCAACAATGCAACTTCAAATGCTGAAGTCTTGCAAAGAAAAAAAAAAGAACATGAAAAATTAAAACAATATATCTTTTCCCCAAATTATTAATTCTACACTAATGATGACCAACGAGAGCAACTTAAACAACACTCAAATGGCACCCCTGGGCTGGTGGTCCTGGGGGCTATAAGAAGGCAGGCTGAGCAAGGCAGGAGAGATCCAGTAAGCAGCTCTCCACCATGACTTCTGCTTCAGTTCCTGCCTCCACGTTCCTGCCCTGCTTGAGTTCCTGCCCTGACTCCCCTAATTATAGAGTATGGCCTGGAAGTATAAGATGAAGTAAGCCCTTTCCTTCCCAAGTTGCCTTTGGTCATGGTGTTTTATCAAAGAAGTAAAGACCCTATGACAAAAATTGATACAGAAAATGGGGGTTGCTATGACAGACGTGCTCATCTTTTGGGGAGGCTTAGGTAGCATTTGAACTTTGGGCTAGAAAAGCCATCGAGTCCCCAGAACTTGGTGGCCGGTTGCGGGAGCTTGAAAGGGGAGAATGGCGAGAGTAGTGTCAACAATGGAGGCCTAGGCAGGGAAGTTGGAACATTCCTTAAATTATCAGGGTTGTCTAGCATTTTGAAATAAGAAGCCCTGAAGTGAAACATTTGCTTTGTTGGAACAGTTGATACTCCAGCTTGGGCTGAGGAGTTAGTTGTGATTACGAAGAGATCAGCACCCTCCAGGGAGGTAAATCTGGGAAGTGCTTCCTCAGGTTCAGCACATAGAAGCTGTGCTCAAGAGGGTGCCAAGGCTGCATCCCATGCTGGCAGCCAAACTTGGTACCATATAAATCTCTCAGGTGGTACTGATTTTGAAGGCATGAAGGGATTATGGAACAAAGCTGCAGCTTGTCACTGTGAGAGGCCAGGAGAGACCTTTAGTAAAGGTGCAGCATCAGTAGCAGTGAAAACCCAGGTATCAAAGGGATCACGGAGGAAAGCTGAGGCTTTCCTCAGAATCCCTGAAGAGCACATGAGAGGCTATCCGTAAAGATGAAACTCAATTGCAGAGACTGCAGCATTTTGGAGACGCCAATACCATGGGGTAGCCATACAGGACAAGCAAGAACCTAGGAGCTAAGTAAGCTGTGTGCTATAAATGACAGAGCAGGAGATGTGCTATCAAGGCCCGCTGGAGCCCAGAGCATCAAGAGTTAGTCTCAGACATCAAGGACTGACCTTTATACACTGTTGATTTTTGGTTTTGCTTTGATTTGATTGTCACTATGCCCTAGTTTTCCCTTCTTGGATTATGAAAGTATTTAACCTATTTTTTATTTTGTAGGAACATACAGTTAAGATACTTTGGAACTTTATAGAAGATTTGGGATTTTAAAGAGACTTCAGAATTTTAAGGAAGACTTTGGAATTTTAGAGAGACTTTGGCTTCTTTAAAGANACTGAAATTTCAAAGAGCTGAAATTTCTAAAGACTGTGGGACTTTGAAAGATTGGAATGTTTTATATTGTCATATTACTATTAGTATAACATCTTGAGGNCAAAAAGAAAAGAAAGCTTATGGTATGGCTTAATAAGTGGTATGTTTGTGTGTCAAGTTGACAAGAGGTAAATTGTTCTGGCTAGTTTTCATGTCAACTTAACACAATTAGGGCCACCTGGGAAGAAGGACTCTTAATTGAGAAAATGCCTCTNTAAGATTGGCTTGTACTCAGGTCTGTAGGGCATTTTATTGATTGGAGATGGATATGAAGGGGCCCAGCTCACTGTAGGCAGTGCCACCCTCGGGCTGATGGTCCCAGGTGCTTTAAGAAAGCAGGCTGAGCAGTCAAGGGGGACAAGCCAGCAAACAGCACTCCTCCATGACCTCTATTAGTTTCTGTCATTAAGTTCCTGCCTTCAAGTACCTGCCTTGAGTTCCTTTCCTGAATCCCTTTGATGATGGACTATAAGCTGAAAAATGAAATAATAAGCCTTTTCCTCCTCAGCTTATGTGGTAATTCTGTCTCATCACAGCAATAGAAACCCCAAGACACCAGTTAAAGCAATTATTTTTCTCCATTGAGTAGACCTGATTGATTTCTGAATTCTTAAATCTATCCCACCAGTCTAAATGTCTGCTCTTATGTGATTACCAAACTCTTTATGTTGCTATAGGAGTGCACTGTTTTGAATGGTAAAATCTTTTTTAATAACTGCCTTCTGTTTTTTATACATAAATACATTTATTGATTTATATATAATACATTTACTATTATTTGAAAATTTCATGCATGAGTATTATATTTCAATAATTGCTACTCCACTCTCCCTTTTCTCCATCTTCTCCCATATCTTCCCCTCTCCCTCTAAACCTCTGACTTCTTCCTTAATTAATTACTATTGTTATACACACACACACACATATGCACACATACACATGCACACACACATGCACACACACACNTACATACACACATACATACACACATATGCACACACACATATATACATACACACATATGCACACACACATGCACACACACATGCACACACACACATTAAATCCTTTGGATAGCATTGCAATCTTAGTAATATTAACTCTTTAGTAGGGGAGCAAGTAGTATCAAAGCACATTATGTGCACTGATAAAAATGTCATAACAAGACTAATTATTTTGTATAATTACTACACACTAGCAAAAATGCCTTAAAAAGAACATTAACNTTCTAATCCTCAAACAAGAGATATACTTCATTTATTTAGCTCTTCACTTCCTGTTAATGCTTTACCATCTAGCCATAAGTAAACCAATCAAAGACCTCAACATAATCCCCTCTTTTCTTTCTTGTCTAATTACTATGACTAGAACTTTCAGGATAATTTTGAAAACAGAATTGAGAAAAAGCTTCTGCTCTTACAGGGAAAGCTTCCAGTGTGTGATCATCGAATGTGAAGTTAGCTGTAAGATTCCCACAAGTCCCTTTTGTCATGGTTGGGACTTCCTTTCTATTCTTGGTTTTCTTGATGGTAAGGTATTGGAGTTTCTGTGCTTTATTCACGTAAATTTTTTTTTAAATAATACCTTGTGTCACGTTGATTCCCTTCCTTTTGCCAACTCTAGAATAAATCTCACTTGGGCATGACGGGTAATCCTTACAATGTGCTGCTGGGCTTGATTCGCTAGTGTTTTTCAAAGTGAGGGCTTTCACATTTAATTTAATTTACTTTTAAAAGAAAATTAGAGTTGTGAGCAAGGCATTTTGGACTTGTATTTTAGTAAGGTTATTAAATAGTCAGTGGAAAAAAACCTGATTAGTGGAGCCAAATTAACACTAAGGAGGTTCTCAACAGTGTGCTCCCATACCCTGGAGTTCTGACTGGCTCTCCCCGACATGCTTATGAATGAAGAAGACATGCTTGTCACACTTTCTGTTGAGAGGCCTTGGAGACATTTAATATTTGAAGAACAAAATAAAAATTCCAAAATGATGATGATTCATCCTTTCAACTCCAGCAGTTGGGAGGTAGGGTCAAGTTCAAGGTCAGCCCCAACCACATGGTGAATTCCAGGCTAGCCTATGAAACATGAGACCTTTTCTCAAAAAGAAAAAAAAAAGTTCTGACAGCTTGTGATAATCAGGCCATGCTAACAAGATGCATTTACGACCTGGGATTGATAAAAAATATTTATGGAAGGAGGGAGTGACAGGATTAGCAGTNATTCCCTGGAAAAAGTGGGGATGGACTGACTACAAACCTGCTGTCAGGAAGCATGTGGAGGCTCCATCTTCAGAGAGATGGAGTCGGAGAAGGAGTGTAAGCTGGAATTGTACTGACTCTGTAGCGTCCTTGGTGCACATGTGCACATATGTGTAGGGTGTGGGGCTTGCTTAGTGCTGCTCTTGGCTCTGTGGACCAGTCAACATCTGGAACGTTTATTGCTTGCAGCTCTGGGTGCCAATTTTTAAGTGACATCCTGGAGCTCGTCCAGAGAGAGTGACCAGGACAAAGAAAGGGCTCAAAATCATGTCAGGCCAGGAAGTGTTGAAGGAACCAGGGCTGTTAGCCTGGAGGAGAGGAGATTAAGTGAAGGGATTTTATAGTTTTTTAGAATCATGTTAAAGTAAAAATTGAAATGCCTGCATGCTTCTAGAGCAGAGAAAACACCCTGAAGGTGAAAGTTAAACAAAGGGAGAGGTCAGCTCTGTGTTATAGAGATGAGATCTCTAACCCTGGTGAGCAAAGGCCTAAAGAGGGGCTTTTTGCTACCTTAGCTCCCCATTTCTAGACACGATTCCCATATGTCCATGGTTGTCATAGGAATGCTGGGAATACACCTGACACTAATCAGGCCAATGAGTCTCCTCCTGGGATTCGGGGACTTGGGAATGAGGAAGAGCTAGGCTGCCTATGGCTGGAGCGCTAAGAGACAGAATTGAGGAAGAAGGTGTTTTGGGGGGGGGAGCGGTGGTTACCATAAGCAGAAGAAACATAAAACTAGAAGAGAAAAGGAAAAGAGAAAAGGACAGGAGGAGGGGTGTAGAAGGAGAAGAGGGGGCAGAAGGGAGGGTATGACGGAACTATCTGGAAATACACACACACATACACACACACACACACACGAGAGGGAGGACGGAGACAGACAGACAGAGAGGAGACAGATAGACAGACAGACACATAGACAGACGGACAGACTGTACTGGTACTTCTTCCTCCCCTGCTCTCAGTCTGCCAGGCCTGCCTAGGGGATAACACCACCCATATTCAAAGTCTCCTCTCCAATTGTCTTGATACTTCCCAATACCATCAAACGGCAATCAAAATTAACTGTCATACTGGGTAATGGGCCTATTGTCTTATTTTCTCTATTTTAAAATATATTTTTTCATTTAATATTTTCACTCAAAAATGGTAGGAAAAGGATTCTAGTACATAAAGATGTTAGACTAAATCAATGGGTCTCAAAAACCTGGATAGATTTAGAAAGTAAGACACAAAGAGCATGGCCCTGGAAATTTTGGCTCAGTTTGTAGTAGAATGAAGATCAGAATTCAACCCCTGTTCAAAGTCCTCTGGATGTTGGGTTAGATGACAGAAAGCAAATCCCAAAGATGGATAGGCTCAAGAGAATCAAGGCTGAAGTTGAGCAATGCCTTCACTTCTAAATTGTGGAAAATCACAAGGTTAGTTAAGTGGTAACAGAGAGAAATCCACAATGTAGTCAATCTCACATTCTTGTTCTCACTGATTTTTATAAATTACAAAAATTTTCTTAATCAAAGAGTGATTAAAAAAAGGAAGTCAAATATGAATCTAGATTGCCTGGCTTAAGTCCTGGCTCAAACACTAAACTCTGTTTCCTTATCTGTGTGCAAATTAAATAAATCAATATATGTACAGTGGTTTAGACAATGGTGACTATGTAATAGGCAAGAGTTTGCTGATGTTCTATATTTTACTTGCATTCTATTAGTGAGGACACCATTACTGCAGACCTACAGGAAGGCTTCAGATGGTGACTAAGTTTTGCCAAGAGCAAGGGTGGAGTACTTCCCCCTCATACCTCCGTGTTCAGAACTTAAGTAACAATGTCATCTCTGGTGGGCCACCCTGGCTACATGCTAAAGAAACAACATAAGACAATTGGTAGGAGAATCCTGAAGAAACNATTAACCTTTGTAACCAGAAGAGTTCTTCAACCCTTGCTTGNGTTAGTTTTTTTTATTTGTTTCTCTTCAACTTTCAGTCTTCAAACATANAAATGACTAATTTTAATGTTAAAGAAATAAGAGCAAAACAACCAAGGAAGACAGCACAGCTTTCAGAGTAACTGAAGAATCCCCGTAGAAAGATGAGAGGGTGGATGTGGTGATTGTGTTCCCCAATATATTGTGCATCCTAATAAAGCTTCTCTGAGGATCAGAGGGAAAAGCCAGCCACTATATTAAGCATAGAATTCAGGCAATGGTAGCACATGCCTTTAATCCTAGCATTCGGGAGGCAGAGATCCATCCGGATCTCTGTGAGTTCAAGGCCAAACTGGGAAACAGAGTCAGGCATGGTGACACACACCTTTAATGCCAGCACTAACCATAGAGGTCTGGAGGTCTGAACAGACAGACAGGAAGTGATGTANCTGGGCAGAGAAAGGAAGTGAGATGCAGAACAGAAAGGCATATAGGCATGGGTATACAGGAAGTAGGTCTCTTTGGCTAAGGATTTCCAAATGGTAAGAATGTGGCTGGCTTTTCTGCTTTTCTGATCTCTCAGTTTTTACCCTAATATCTGGCTCCATGTTTTTATTAATAAGACTGTTTAGCAATTCATCTAACAGGTGGACCCCAAGAGGGCAAGGTTCTCACTGCATACTCACTGTCCTTTCCTTGGGAATTTTCATTAAGCCTGTGCTCAGTAAGAGATCTTTCAAGGAATGTCACAGGACATGGACAGANTGTTGAGACAGTTGGGGCTCAAAGTATAAATTTACATCTAGTGATTCCTTCAAAGATACAGCTCTTGAAAATTATATAAAATAATTTCAAACAGAAAAAATGAAGCTAATCACAAAAGCAGACTTAATATTTCCTGTGAATTAGATAGCTACTTCTAATTCAGTGGGGAGGAATTTTCAAGGGTGAGCACAGGAAGGGAGTGCACAGTGGGCGGAAAAATCACTCGTTGCTCCAGCCCACTCTTTTCTCCTTCTATGCTTTGCCTTCATTATTTGCCTCCCACGGACTCCTCCATCTTTTTTTTTTTTAAAGGACAGTTTGCCTCTCTTTTCCCCTCCTTTTTCTCCCCTTCCTCTCCTCTTCCCCTCCTCTATTTTGCCTCACATTTTTTCTTTAATCCAATCTTTCTCTTTTTCTTATTCCTTATTTAGCCCAGTCTTTTCTTTTGCAATAANTAAGAGGCTAAATTATTAATTAGTTAGTTAAGTTTAATAGTATTTAGAAACTTCACACTATGTACCAAGCACATTTTTACTCATGATATTTTTTGCTAATACATAATTTACAAAACTCAAAGTGCACATGTCTTTCACATCCAACTTAAAGAACTTGTGTGCACGCACCTAATTTATTAACACCAGGTCAAGACAAAAGATGTGTCCGGTTTCCCTGGAGCCTTTGCCTTATCCTTCCTCTCCAAAGTCAATTACTATTCTGACCTCCAGAATTTTTGACTATTCTGACAAAAGTTTTGATAAATCTTGAACTTCCTTATGATTAAGAATCCTCCAAGTATTCTTCACATCTAAGTTTTTTGTTCAATATTATGTTTCATATGAGAGTCATATATGCTGNTGTGTGTAGTAGGTACTATTTTTGTCAAATGAAGTTTTATGTTCTAAAGAAGAATAATCTTTCCCTTCAATAATTATTAACCAAATTAGGCTGTCTTCTACAGAAGGACAATTCAAGGTG
Organism: Neotoma lepida; assembly: GCA_001675575.1. Lineage (NCBI taxonomy): Eukaryota > Metazoa > Chordata > Mammalia > Rodentia > Cricetidae > Neotoma > Neotoma lepida. The sequence goes on along the minus strand of LZPO01097337.1, from coordinate 123,038 downwards.
GTTGATCTACCCATAACTGACATCTGATAATTCAATGTGGGAGGGCCAACACTACTGAATGAGGAAAAAGAAGTTTCTTATGCTGGAGTTGTGTTTCCACCTCTTGATTAAACTAGGGGGTTGCATATGGAGGTGGAGGGGTTGTAGATGAAGCTAGAGGTGCTGTAGATTGCTGGAGGTGGGAGTTATAGATAAAACTTGGGGGGTTGTAGCATGAGGTTCCTTAGAGTGGGTTCTCACAGATTATCCATGTTGCTGTACTTACTCATTTCTCTGGATTAGATAGCTCTACAAGGGAGACATTGAAGACCAGTAAATCTCTTAGGAATTCACTGATCTTACTCCACAATTCTTCTTGTTAATTCTTTCCTACCACTAGAGGTCAGGATTCAGTTACTACTATAGAGGACTGAATAAGTGTGAAGGGCCAATTAGCAAGAGAGTTCTGTGAGGATGAGTTGAGCTGTGAGTCAAATTGAGAGCAAGAATGAAAAGCATGAGCTACTCANACAAATGGGTTGCCATACGAAGACATTAAAGATTGGCCCACAGCAGCAATTCTTTTTTCATCTACATACTTAGTTATTTTAATTGGCATAGCTATTGTATCTAACATAGAATAGACATTTTGATTTATTTCTTTTAGGTACAAGAATGTTTCAAACTCCAGAAAACTTCTCACTTAGAAGTTCCATAAATTCTTGGATCCCAGAATTAACTGTAATAGTAATAACAACAACAATAATCTGACTCAGGGAACTGAGGGCGATGTCTTAAGCATCACCTCGACTCTCCCAAGAACTAAAAGTGTTTAGTATAAAATATCACTATTTTATAGACCACACTTGGGGACTCTGAAGCTTACTTCTTAGAACTCCATTTTTAATACCTCCTTGCTCTTTATTCTATTGCTCCAATTTATCCAGAACAGTACCAGCAAACTACAGAAAAGTAAAATTTAGAGATAATATAGGCCAGTTGTTTTCAGAGAAATGTTTAAGCCACTAATCACTTGGTTTTGTTAAATCTAACCTAATATCTCTGTGTACTAGTTGATAAGAAGTAGATTCCTCTGGGCAAATTAGGGGCATGGACCACGACCTCTGCCCCTCCACTCTCCAGATCCCCATTAACTGGATGCTAAGGGTGTGTACTTGTAAAACACTGCAGCTTCAGAAACGCTGTGGGGAGTTCACTAGCTATCCCAAATTCCTCATTGCATGCACAAGACAACCGAGAGCCATCCAATACTGTACACTTCTTGTACACACATACACACACACACACACACACACACACAAATGACTGTGGTTAAAACTAGCAAAAGTCAGTTTAGTGGGGCCAGATGCTTGATTAGTGAAAGGGTAGTCCTACCATACCTGGATTTAATGGGTTAAATTGTGTCCTAATAAATTTGAAATTACACTCAAGAAGGAGATTGAGCTCCTCCAGGAAGAGAACAGTTTTCTATCTTGCNTGAATAAGAATCTGTTGCTATGGACACCACATGTTTATTCCACATGCTGGAGAGCCGCAGGGGAGTGTAAACAAGGNGGGGCCATTTCTGTGTGTTGAGAAGGTAACTACCATTCATGGTGCTGGTGGGAGAAGGCAGTACTGCCCCAGTACTGCAAAAGAAAGTAAGAGAAATCGAGGAGCCGCGGCTTTCCAGAGGACAGTGAGAACTGTACTCTCCTANGCAGTCACAGGAGTGCCTTGTNCAGATGTTACTGAGAGAAGAGAAGCAATGAGAGCTTCGGGACAGCTTCTGGCCCCAATTGTGACATCTTTCAAGTTTGCCNGTGTAGTTCGGTTATTTGAAAGACTTTAACTGAAATGAATGATGGAATCCTCAAGTTCAGGAGAAACCAGGCAATTGCTACCCAAAAAGGATCAATAAATAAAAAGTTTACTTCTACCTAAATACTTTAATTTTTAGGTCTTGTTCCATATTACATTTTAAATTAAGGCTTTTCCTTTAATAGCTGTGTTTTACATTTTAAAATATTCTTAGAGTACCAGAAGAAAAAGATTTGCTATCATTTTCCTGTGGTTTTATTAAATACAGAGTCTACTTTTTCAGTGCATTTAGGCAACAATAGAACAGTTTGTGGCAATGTATACTAATTTCAGTTCTTGGGTCTGGGAAAGACTGAGTAACTCCTTGCACAGCTAAACANTGGGATCAGTCATCTAATACCATCCATTTCATGAATAAAATGTGAGAAGATTTAAGAAGTAGATACTCCTGTGGTCATGTATCTTCAGATAAGTGTAGCTTTTGAGTTTTTTACTCACCTGAGTGGGATTTGTTGACATGTGCACTATGT
>LZPO01097337.1:88119-102758 GCA_001675575.1 Neotoma lepida | reverse complement strand
TGAACAGTGTCTGACTTTGGTTTTCCTCCCTGTGGGTTCTCTAGCAAAACTAATGACCCTATAGAGGATGCTCTTGTGTGCAGCTAAAACAAAGATACAAGGTGTGGAGTAAAGTGGACTATTCAACCCAGCACCCTGGCCTTATTCAGAGCAGAGCCATGTAGGAGTCGGAGCTCCAGTTTAGAAATTGGAGCCTTTAGAGGTGCAGCAGAAGACAGCTACCGGGGTCATTGTGCTACACTCCTCAACGGGGCAGCTCAGAGTCCTTCCAACCTCATCAACGTTGCTCGACAAATCCTTTTGGATTTGAAGGGGACAGAGATTCAGGAAACNAAACCTGAAGAGGGGTTCTATTGGAGCTTCTGTACACCCTAAATTGGCATGCAAATGGTTTTCCTGTAGGAAATCTCACTCCCTCTCTAAAGTGCAAGGAAAAATGTCAAAGGGAAATGAGGGAGTTTTTCTGAATTGACTGGGTGAAAGCCATTTGATCTGCTTCACATTCACAGAAAATACAGCCCCACAAGAATATGGAATGGACCAGAACCTGCTAAGTTTGAACTGCTTAATTTTTTTTTTCCTGAAGCAGCAGCCATACCTATCTTTAGTGGAGACTGGATTATAGTTGCATGCCACGTGACTGCTGAAGGGACCTGCCCTGGCCCATGGGATCTCATTTTTATTGAATCTTGAGTTTTCCCTGGAACTAGATTCCATGATCACCTCTGCTCTCGAGTGTCACACATAATGCAGCATTTTTGACAGTCTCAGCTGTGTATCTTCCAGAGTGTTTTACTCTAAGAAAAAAAAAATGACAAATTCAGCTGCACTTTTGGCAGAACAGTGCAGCAGATCAGTCAGAGTTACAAAGAAGTCAAAATGCAGCGACCAAAAGTAGCATGGCTCTAGGCCTCAACCAGGTGGCTTAGCGTAACCAGACAGAACTCAATTTATTTTCTTTTCTTGAAGTTGATATGTCCCTTGTATTTTTTTTCTCTGTGATTACAAAAGGATATGCTTATAATTATTGGCTCTCCATGTAATGATTATCACATTTTTTTTTTTATTTCCAAGCAAACACCTCTGCAAACACATTCCATGTGGTAACCTGAAACCCCTATCTGGGAAAGATTCTGATTGATTTTAGCAGAACAAAGGGACAATTGCATCTCATTTGAAACCCAGATGAGACATTGCCTATTTCATCTTAAGTTGGGAGTGAGAATGGTTGGGTGGTCACTGTTTCAAGAGGTAAGGGGGAAAGCACAACATTGAACAGGACAAATGTACAGTGGCTACTTTTCTGACCTGGAATTGGTTAACTAAGAATTGAAAAGTCACCCTCTGGTAGCCCCAACAGGAACCTACAGTCTGCAAACACTTACTCCCATCACCACTGCTCCAAGGAGGTGGCGAAATGCAGGGTCCCTCATTCTGATCTGTGTCCATCCTGGTCTGAATTAACAGAGGGGGACAGGAAATGGATCAACACTGCCCATAAGTAAGAAAGTCGAGAAGGACGGGGCCCCTTCTGCTTTCAATCAAGAGAAAGTGTAATCTGAAGTATCATCATGCCTCTCAACCACTGGCGAACTCAGGCTTCTGTGGGGAGCAGGGATTCTTCTTGGATGGAATTACACACTTAGTCAGTGAGAACTATTTCTTGTAGAGAATACTCATCAACAGTGACAGTGTGGCTAGAAGGAAAGCAAACAGAACTGGTGGGGTTAGCACTGAATCTGACAGAGAAGTCACTGTCATTGTCATTACCAACTTTCTTGGAAATACTATTTCAGAGTTTTATTTCTTCCCAATACCAAATCTGGAATTTCCAAAGAGTGATAGGTTTTTGGAAATACCTCTCATGGATACCTTTAGAAGCCAGGAACTCAGAAGCAATTCATTTCCCACCACTGGATTGTATCTGTTGTAGTAAGCACTGCTTGTGAAAGTATGGAGATTTCTCCTGTCTTCGCCAGCATCTTGGATAGCTACTAATAAAAAGTCAGAACTAATTTGCTTAATTTCAATTTGCTAACCCAATAAACGTGTCTNTTTACTTTGCTTGCACAGCAAGCCTCTGACCAGGAGTTTGGGCATTGTTTTACTGCAGGTAAGTTTGTATGTGGGCAGTTGGGTGTCAGCCCAGGGAGGATGGGCTTGTCCCATGGTAAGTCTTCTCAGATGTGCTGCCCTGGGAATGAGGAAGAGAAGGGGTAGGAAAGGAAATGTTCAGGTTGCTAATCCCTTCCCAAGTCAAGGCTTCAAATGGGGCTATATTTATTTACTCCATTTGAAATAGGTTTCCCAAACAAAACAAGCATAGATTAATTGAAAGCACAAAAGAAGACATGCNACCTTCATTGCCTGCCATCCTGCCAGCCCTGCCATCCTGCCAGCCCCACCTCAGATTGTCTCCTTCTGTGCCAGTTAGAGGCAGCTGCCTGTGATACCATGGATGTGCTGTGAGTGTTGTTGGCTTTGAACCTTGATTGCTCCAGCAAGGCACTAGCCATATCATTATTATAACTTGAATATTGTTGCTATTGAGGCAGTTTTTCACTATTAGCCCAGAGGGTCCTTGAACATACTATGTAGTTCAGTCTTGCCTGGAACTTGTAACTCTCCCACCTTAGCTGGGATTAAGATATATATTGTCACAATCAGCTGAAACTATATTACTGTATCTTAAAAGTCTGACTATTTATGGAAGATACCTAGCCTTTTTTATTTAACAAAAAAAACCCATGACATATCCTGGATATGGTGTTTCAGGCCTGCAATTTTAGCAAATGAGAGGTTGAAGCAGGAGGATTGCAGTGAGTTCCTAGGCTAGCCTAGGTTACACAATGAGAGCCTGTCCCAAGAAAACAAAAAGAACAATAACAAAAAGAAAATACTGTTAGAAAGAGATGTGGTGCATGCCTGTGATTCTAGAACTCTGGAGGCAGAGGCACAAGATTGATGCCAGCTTGGTCTACATAGCATGTTCTAGGCCATCCAGGGCTGCATTGCAAAATGCTGTCTCAAAAAAACGTAAGACAATAAAACAACAGCAAAACAAAAACCACAGACAGTAGACTATGCAGAAGAACATTTAAGTGCCACCAGAGTATAGAGGTGCTGACTTCATCAAGCTATCCCCAGGCTGCCCCCAGTGTCCTGGAGCACTGTGGGAGCTCAGTGTTTAACAAATAAATGGTTTGTGTCTACTATTTTGTCTAGCACAAAATAAAGTTCCTCAATGCTCCAAAACACCTTATTACCACAGCTGAGCCTACATGAAGGGAAAACTGCACTTAAAAAGTATGCCCATTAATGTTTGGCAATATTTAAGTAAAGTCCATGAACGGTTCTCCAGGTAGCCTTCAGCCGTTTGCAGGACTCGTCTTTGTGTCTCTAACAAAGGTCAGCAGTTCTTTGGCTCACTATTCCCTGACTTTTTGGTTTTCAGAAAATGTTTCTTTATAATCCAAGGAAAAGTGGGACTTTACATTTCAGACTAAGTAGAGCAGCGTGATTGGAGAAAATGTCCAAGCAAATCTTATTTATTGGCCAGAAGTTTAGTCCAAGGTAAAGAGGAATTCTCTTGGTTCTGGGACCACAGAGCTGTGGGGAAACTTTTGGATGAAAGTTGTAATCCAACAGAGAAGGATGAAAGGAATTTAAAGGTGAATTTGGGGACTTGGGGAAATTTAATACTGTGATTTGGTATCAGATTTAAATTCCTTCCAAAGCCACTATGAAATCAAGGTGGGGGAGAGGTTACTTGCNGAGTGTTGAGTGGGTTTAAAACTCTATATAAAGTGTTTACCAGGTGCTTGACTTCTCCCAGCAAACACAACTTTAAAATCAGCTCTCTGTTTAAGGCTCCATTGTGTTTTATTAAGGTACATGCTCTAACAATAACTATGTGCCTGCTACTAAAGATTAAATTGCAAGATTAAAAAGAGATATTGTACTACAATTTTATAAATCTTCATATCCATCAACCAATCGATTGAGTTCTTTAATGTCAGAGAAAAAAAAATCCTAAATGGTCAGTTGCGTGCATGGCTTTAATTGAACATTCCTCCATAGCCTGATCGACTCTGGTGGTATTTTGAAGATGTTTTCTTACATTCCTAATGGGAAGCTCCAGAGACAGAGAAAATCAAGGAATCTGGATGCATGTTNTAGTGGTACCAAAGTGGCAATGAGTGTTTACTTCCCCAAGAGTTGAGAATATAGTATTATGGTTTTCCCCAGCACACCCATTTGACAGCAGTCATTTGTTCAGCCATGACAGCCATCAATTTCATCCAGAGCCCTGAGGGTACAATAGAGTAGTAAATGAGAATCGCTCTTTCCTACAGCTCACACCACTATGGGTCGTCCTTTTAGCTTCAAGGACTCCAGGTGGAAGCTGGGATAGCGTTGCTGAGTTAAAACTCCACAGGATTCAGAGTTACTGCGGTTTGAAGCTCGGCTCACACACTTACCCTTTCAAAGTCCTCATGGCCTTACCTTCCGATGGAGATTCTAACACCAATGTCCCTGACTTCCTCTAAGGGACAACTGAGATAAATGTGGAGAGTGACTAGCACAGAAGATGGTTTGAATGAAGAGCGCACTGCCTGGGAGCTCAGTTTCATTACTTTAGGTGCTCGAGAACGGTGGGAATTTGCCCTTAGTGGCTTTTACTAGACGATGTCCTGCTCAAATGTGTGCCCAGTTTAAGTTCAGTTATGTTTGGGAAAGTACAGGTAAAGCAATTAAATAAACAAGTTTGTAAAGTTTTCTAGTGCTTTTTGAAATTTGCTGTGAGTTTTTTTGTAAATGTTTGTTTGTTTGTTTACTCGTGGAGAGTCACATACCTGCTCTATGTTTCCATAATCCAACCATGGCTAATTCCTTTAATGGGATGTTTGCTATCAGTGTTCTGGCTCATCAGTTCAAAAATATGAAGAAGATCATATGTAACTAAGCAGCACTAAATTTAGTAAGTGTTTTCAAGGGAATTCAAATTTGTTTCTTCCTGACTCAACAAAGCTTACCTGTTGTAAGGTTTTTGTTTCTGTTTTAATGGCTTCTCTCCAAATGTTCCCTTTTCTCCTCTAGGAACAAGTGTAAACCTGAATGTGACTCCCTTTTTGTTNGTCATACNTAGCGCATCCTTTAGAAGTACTCCAAACACTGCCCTTGCACTTCCACATTNTCTCCATTGGACAAGAGTTTGCTGTTTCTTCTGGAGTAACCATCTCTTATTCCCTCTTTGCTCCGTTTGTACAGATCAGAGATCTACTTATAAATACACTTGTATGTTTCTCTGAATTAAATTAATCCTAGATTTCAATGGCACATGGATTCTATCGTCCCTTATGTTAAAGGAGTAGGTCTCATAAAATTGAATGAACTAATAAGTAATGGATAAATAAAACTTCTCAAGAAATTAGGGTAACCAGATTCATGGGTTTTATCTTAAGCAGCACTAAAGCTGCAGCTGTCTCCAGATTAACATTATGGCGACTAGGAAGGGACCACAGGATACACTATCATTATCAACATCCTCTGTGCTCTGCCTGTCCCTACAAGACATTGCTAATAGTCACATTTCCTGTGCCTTCATCAGAGCTCAACTGGCAGCTACTATTAGGCAGCTAAAATCAGTAAATGTCAAGAAATACAGTTGTTATTGAATATCTGTCATGGCATTTTGTTGTTTAACAACACCAAAATATGTGATGTGAAATATTTTATTTAAGGCTCAGGGAATTTTGAGGGAGTCTGTTTTTAAATTATTCTTGTTCTTTTGTGAGAATTTAACCCCTTTTAATATCTATAGAGTCATTTTCCCAAGTTTCACCTTTTTTCTTCTTTTCTTTTCTTCCTTCCTTCCTTTTTTTGTTTTGTTTTGTTTTTATTGAGGCAGGGTCTCACTGTGTAGCCCTGCCTGACCTGGAACTCACTAAGTAGCCCAGATTGGCCTCTAAATCCACTGTTTTGCCTCCTAAGCATTGAAACTAAAGCTTTGTGCCAACATACCTGGCCAGAGTTCCACTTTTGAGAAAAGTGATAGTCAGTATCCCCCAAATAACTATTTCTGATGATAGCTCTGTAATTGGTATTGATTTATAATCAGGTGCTAACATTATTNATATTGTNTTTTTTTTTAACTTTCATCATGGGCATTTTCCCCTGAATAATTGTTCTACAAGGCTGTGTTCAAGACAACGGGGACACAGAATAAATTTATGGTGCCATGGAAAGTAATCAAATACGCAGAGGGGCAAGAGACAGAAAGATATACAGAAACATTGCACTTATGGATTTGGTATCTGATAATNCATAACAATTACTTAATGAATGTTAATTATGCACCAAACTTTTCATCATCTTATTTACTATCTGTAACAACATTGAGTTAGACCATTATTACTACCATTTCATGGATGGATATATTAAGGCTGAGGAAAAAGAATCTAAGCAAACTTTTCAAGGTGACACAGCTATTAGATATTGAAACCAAGATTCAGGCCAGGTTAGCCTAACTTAAGGACACTTTAACTTCTNTGCTTTCTTGCAGAGGGAGACAACACAAACATGATCTCCAGGAGCTAGGATATGGCTGAGTCTGTAAAGTCCTCGNTATGCAGGCATGAGGACCTGAGGGTAAAGGTCTGGGTATAACTGTAGCATTAGGGTTCAGAGAAAGGAGGATCCCCAGGGCTTGCTGGACAGCCAGCCTAGCTGAAACATCTCTTGTGGTTCACTGAGGGATTCTACCTCAAAAACTTAGAAGTTTATCAACAATATGAAGAGAAGATTTCTTGCAGGATATTAATCCAANAATAATGCCCTTTCATATAACAAGTCGGCTTCTTTTGTTGTGAAAATGGAATTTACATGATCAGATGAAAAGCAAAGTGAAGAAGTCTGTGCCACTCAGTGCACAGAAACATAAAAGGAAAGGGGAAGTCTAGAGCAGGGGNGTTTCAGGCTTTACATTGATACCAGGTTACAAGTGTATGTGTGGTCAGGTAACCTATGTGGCCCCTGCCCTGGACTCTTGTCTGTCCCATTGCCCCAGGAGGGAATATGAGGAGTTGCTTCCATCCTCACCAAACTGTTTAGTTTCAGAAAGGTCAAGCTCATGTTTTCTCTAGCTGTCCTAAATATGTGACTGGTACATAGCAGGCGTTGAATATTTAAATGCAATGGATGAAGAGGGTAAGGAAAAGGGAGAGAGAAGAGAATGATGGCAAAAAGGGAAGAAACGATAGATAGAAATTCATGTCCTTTAACATCTTGCCTGAAGCCTGTTTTATGTGGCCCCATCCTGTGTAATCTATGTCTATGCTACTGCCTGCTTCCCTGCTGAGACCTCTTGTTTGTGGACCACCAAGCTGCTGTGTGCCACCTAGATCTCCCACCTTGTTCTCAGCTATGACCTCCTACTCTTCACTGCCGCTTTCCCAGGGAGTAATTGATAAAGGATGAGTCGAGTGTGGCAGGTTGTGGGAGATATAGCCAGCAGGGCCTTTTCAGGGTTGGCTTACTTCTCCAGCCTTTACCCTTTATCATCTAGGAATTAGCTCTTCCTTGAAAAGTAATGTTCTGCTTTTCAGACAGACCTTTGAAATTTCCCTGACTTATCGTCAGTCTCTTCCTTAGAATCGACAGCCTTTCTCCTCCAACCTCCCTACTAAACTTTCCAAAGCATTAACACAGTGGATATCTATGCCTTCATTTATTGAGTATATACTATCATGCCACTAAATTTAAGGTTCATGAGTAGGAATTTGATGTCCAGTCCTGGCACACCACATCTAGAGCAGAGACAGTATCAACAAATACCCCTGAGGGCCCACATCTGATCTAGAAAGAAACAAAGCCAATGGTTTGCTTTTAACACGTGCAAAACCAAGGTATGGAGAAACTCACACCCCACGCCCCTCCCNGTGGAGGGCCTGTGATTCCTGACTACTAGCCTAATACTATGAGTCAGCTGAGTAAATGATGCTGTCTTTCAAACAGTGAAGCACGTAGGCTCCTGTGAGCTCAAGCTGAGGCTCTGAAGCATAATGAAGAGCCAAGGTCATACAAGCAACTGGGCAAGAAATTAGGATCATGATCTCGACCACATCCCTTCTTCTTCTGGGTGTTGGCTATGCAAAACATTATCTTTGGAGCTGGTCCATATTTCATGGCTGTTTCATTCAAACACAAATGAACAAGAGTCTCTACAAAACAGTCAGGCTTGTTCAGTTTCCAAAACTGCGGTCATCACGTGTGATAGGACAGGTGCGGGGAAGCTCGCAGAGTGGAGTAAGTCTCCCTTTGGATTGCTCTGACTGTTTCCCTGTGTTTGCAGACATAATAAGCAGTTTCTCCAAAACATCTCTGGTTACAGAAAGGAAATTTTGTGGAAAGGTTGTGAGGACGGTCAAACAAAGAGTTAACACAATGAAAACAAAAAAAGCCAGTTTGGAATATTTTTACAACAGTCTTTACACTAGAGAGCGGTGGAGGGGGAAAAGGCATTTTTAAGTGCTGCTCTCTTTACCATTAGCTTGTCTGCTTTTACAGGTGGCAAGTTTCAGGGAGATGTGAGGGAAAGGCTCACACAGAGATGGTCTGCAGCAGAAAGGCTTGACCCTCCTGCCCTCCTGCCCATGCATACAACATAATCACTCACAAAGTAGATACTAAAATAATGTCAGCAGCTGCCTGGCCTAAACTAATAAAACAGAGCACATTGAGAGTTAAGTCAGAAGGCCTGTCCTTAACTCACCCCCTCGGGCCTCTGCATTACCTCTTCTCTGGCCTGAATTAGTGGAGCGCAAACCAAATGGCTTTTTGCACCTCCTTTTGCTGGTGTCAGAATGACACTGTTGATTTTTTCCCCCCTCAAAGGGCCTGACTCAGTTAGTTTAAATGTCCTTCTCTTTCTCACTCACCACATGTAAACTTTAATTAAAGCTGCCTCTGTGGAACACCACCATCACTTAAGAGAGCAGGGAAACATTTAGCTGAAGGCTGTTTGGGGCCCTAAAGAGAGGGAGATGGGAGACGAAGGAAGGTCACACAGAATAGCAACAACGCCAGGTCTCTTTTCCTCACACTTCTCCCTCCACAAGGCACTAAGCACNGCTTTTCTTTTTGTTCTAAAGAGCTTGCATCCCTTCACAAAGTTGATCTCCAAAGCCACTCCTATAGCTTTCTGTATTTTGATATCTCTGTGTAGATCAGGTCATCATCTTTCAGGTCATATCTGGAACTCCAAGGGTTAAAGCCAGGTCCATGGTCTCAATTACTTACTAAAAATTAAATGATCCTTTTTAAAATTAAATTTTTAAAACTGTAAGGTTAATAAAAGATAGCAAGATAGCTTTAATTATAAATTATTTTATTAATTTAATAATAAAAATATATTAATGTATAATATTTTATATATAANGAAACATGTTAATATATAATAAAATATGATAAATGACCAAGCAGAGAACTGACCTTGCACTTCATAAGTGAAAAGTTTCAAAGTGATAAGGTCACCCTGGCAGGCAGCAAGTGAGATTTTCCACAGGTTGTTGAAGAGCCCTAAGACCCCATTCCTCTGTTCTTTGTTTATATATCTTCTTTTCCCTTCATTAAAAAATGCATCCTTACTTTTAAGGGACAAATTAGTAACAATCAGACTCACTTTTTTAATTAAATTTATTATTTTATTTTATGTTTTGCCTGCATGTGTATACGGGCCTGGTATCCACAGAGGCCCGGGGAGGGCATCAGACCCTTGGAACTAGAATTTCAGATGGTTGTGAAATNCCATGAGAGTGCTGGGAATCAAAGCTCTGAAAGAGCAGCCAGTGCTACTTAGCCACTCACCGTTTCTCCATCCCCTAGCCTCGAGTTTTAAGCCATTCTTCAAAATCCCTGCAGATATGCTTTTTACTACTTAGTTATAACTTGGGTTTCTAATTTCATCAATATCTTAGAACTGCTTTGCACAGCATGCACCCACGTAGCAGGGATCACAGATGGTCTCAATCGCTGTTTCTTCACTTCATTCCTGAATGCCTTAATCAGATATCCACTGCTGTGACAAAATTCCCCAGGATAAATCATTTAAACAGGAAAAAAAGGTTGATTTTGATTCCTAGTTTCAGAAAGTCCAGTTCATGATCAGACGACTCCACTGTTTTGAAGCCTTCGGCAANCACAGTGACAGACAGTGTGCAGACCAAAGCTGCTCACAACTTGGTCACAGGAGTGTGCATGGAGATATAAGGGAGGAGGCAGGAAGGGGCTGGGTCCCCACAGACCTCTCTGGAGAATGCCCTCCAAATAACCTATGTCATCCATCTAGCTTCTCTTTTCTAACTCGTCCTCCACCTGGAGACAGCCCAACAGCTGGAGACTAAGTCTTCATAACTTTTGGGAGACACTGAAGATGCAAACTACAACAGCAAGTTCCATTGCCTCCATCACTGCTGCCCAAGGATTTGTTTCAAGAAAGTGTTGTGAAATTCCCTGTAGGTTGCAGTAAGAGAGAGACAAAAGCCAGATCAGGAATCAGAGAGACAGAGAGAGCTAAGGCTCTGAGAAGCGTCCTGGGTCATTCCTAGAGATTGTAGCCAATGATTTTGCTGAGTACACTGAAGCAAGCAACCCTCTCTAGGACTAAAATTCACAAACTTTTACAATTTTTAAATTTCCATTTTTGAAGTATTTTAAATGGGCAGGTTGACAGTGGACATCAGGGATGGCCCTAAGAGCTATCCAAAGTCACTGGTCTTGGCACAACCCATTCAGCTCTGAAAATAGGGGCTGTGAAGGGAATATCAGCTTGGCTTTTCTATAACAACAGTAATACCAGTTATCATTTGTTAGTGCTTGTATGTGTTTTACATATATTACCTACTGAATCTGAATTAAGGTCTAAATAAATATATGTCACTTAAGTTTTATTTAGATATATCTGAATATTGTTACTTTGAGGAGGTAGTAAGCCATCTAAACTCTAAGAGATATTTTGAAAAATAAAAACATTTTAAGTATGAATAAAAAAGTAGTATTCCCACTGAACTCTAAATTCCAATTTTAGGGATATTAATACAAAAAATATTTATACATATTTAAATAATTAATTCCACAGAGACAGGATAATTAGCCAGAAGCTTGTGGGCCACCTAGTCTCAAGTACACATTATGACAGCAGAAACAAGAGAGGCCCTGCCTCAACAATGTGGAAGGGGCGAACACTCTCCTGAAGGTTGTCGTCTGCCCTCCACATGCATGCTTTAGTATGTGTGCATGTGCTCACTCTCTCATTCTCTAGCTCTCATAAATAAATATTTGCAAATGATGAAGTTGACTGACTTGTGTCAACACAGAGAGGTGCCAAAACCGAATACATCACCCACTAATGTTCTTCACGCAGGGTTGCAAGGTCTGTGAGGAGAGGCCTGCACCTATTTGGATGTCCACAGTGCCTGTGAGGCCTAGAAAACACTAAGTCATTCCATAAAACTTTACTGAATGAAGAAATGAAATGTAGAAACTGTCTATATGTATATCAAGAGAAAAGCAACTAAAACTGTAGTAACTGCTTATATCTGCCAAGACTTACATGGTAGATTGTCATATAATATATATATATANAATTCTCTATTATTTAAAGATTTTATATCAAGAAATGATGAAATTTATTTTCGTTTCAGAGTGATAAAGATCTAACTGAATGTATGAACACAACTATGTAAANATATATATGGCTATAGATGAAAATTGAAAAGAAATATGAAGAAATAGAAATGAAAAGTGCTTTAGGTTAGTGTTGTTAATAATTCATTGTTGAATTCATACTACAAAGATTTAAATACATTTTAAATGTTATTAAGTTCTATATTTCAAAATGTTTTAGTCATACTTAAATATTTTTTGAAATACACTTTCAAGAAGAGGCAAGATATATTTTATAAAATTTTACTGTAAAAACATTCCCACTAGATTCCATAGTGAGAAAAAGAACTTTATTGTGAACATTGAAGCCACTCAATATGTTTTATACAATATTAAAAATGATATAAAATAAAATTTAGGGGGCTGGAGAGATGGCTCAGCGGTTAAGAGCACTGGCTGCTCTTCCAGAGGATGGGATTTTAATTCCCAACACCCACATGGCAGCTCACTGTCATGTAACTCCAGTTCCAGGGCATCTGACATCCTTACACAGAGACACATGCAAGCAAAACACCAACGCACATGGGATAAAAATAAATAAAATAAAATAAAATAAAATTTAGAAAATGTACTACATGTAGAAACACTTTACCATTTGAAGATGACCTCTCATTTATAATTATAGTATCTTAACAGAGATTACATTGAAATGCAGGTAGGATGGAATCAGAACTTAGTTATATGACTGGATAAAGCTCACAAAGTTAGGCTAAAATCATGTCATGCCCATCCCCCTCTACAGAGCATCAGTCTCCCCTTACGTAGATAGGCACTGACGTATTGTTTCCCTGGTGTAAGTTGGGAACAGCAGGGAGGGCAACCCTGAGATGTCTTTGCTCTGTTTTTTGCTTATTTGTTTCTTTCTTTCTTTTTTCTCTTTTCTGTGCTAATGACAGAGCTTGGCACACTGTGAGCAATGAAATTAGCTTTAAATAAATGAATCCTCTTTTGACATGTAACACTTAAAAGAGACTAGGAAGAGATAGGGTGAGGGAAGTAGAGAAGGAGAAAGGAAAGAGAAGATGACAAGAAGCAAAGAAATATTAGAGAGTCAGAAAAAAAGAGCCAGAGCCAAGTCAGAGATCTTGCTTCCTCTGGAGTCTGGGATCTCCAGGATCCCAGCAATCAAGAGGTCATGCACACGTAAGCNCCCTGAAAAACTGATTTCAGTAGCTGCTCTGGTAACACTTTCAGAATTTATTAGCTTCTGGAGGGAAAAAAGGATGAGACTTGAAGAGAGAGCCTATAACAACATTTATCCTGGACCTTGATCTAGTCTGAGGCTGCACATCTGGGAAGGGAACAAGTCAAAAGGCCCAACTCAGTCATGCAGTTGTGGCAAAGGGCAGATGGCTTTATGTACAATGTGAGCAAAAAACANACAAAAAATCGTTGAGCCTGAACTGCTATTTCTTAGTGATAAAATATGTGATAAGTCATGCCCAGACTAAATGAGAATGCCACAAGCCGTTGAGCATAGACCCAATCATACAGTCCAAAAAAATTTTTTTTCCACTTCTTCTATTTGGAAGATGAGAGCATGGAAGTAAATGAGAAGCGTGAGGAAACATTTGAAACCACATTTCTTCAGGCTTTTAGTTCCTGGACAATTTTATCTCTCTCAAGGATCCTTGACAAATCCATTTTTGATGGGTAACAGCAAAATCAGCACTCCTGCTTGTACGCCTAGTTCTTAGATCCACCAGACAGAGCTGAAGGAAGACATACTGTGTAATCATGCAATACACTCATCCTGGAGCAGAGATGCTGGAAAAAATGCTGCAAGCATNTGTGTGCTTGAGATGGAAAAAGTAGTTTGGATTTGTTCAAGGGATTAGATGAAATGATGCTGTCCATTATAGTTCCCATAATAGTCTTCCAAGTAAACTCAGATTCCTGCATCATCCATCATCTGCTTGCTCTTCCAGTCAAGTCCTGTTTTCTGCCTCCATGCACTCACAGGGGCCTTCAGAGGAAGCCACGTTGTCCCTGTTGGACACCTTTGAACTTGTTCTCCCCTTTCCCAGCCTGTTTCAATGAATGCCTCAAGACCTCACTGACGAAAAGGTCCTCACTATGGCACCTTTCCCACACTCACCCAACTTCCCAAACTTCCTCCTCTGTGGTCTCAGCTAAAGAATTGTCCAATGCAGTTTTGTCTTCTGTGTATGTTTATGTATACTTTTTTCTTTTACATTATCTTGTAATTATCAAGGGTTGCAAGAACTTTATTTTATTCCCAATATCTGGGTAATGCATGGGATAAAGGAGACACTTCACAGAGATATGTNATGTAAACTACACTGGGAAGTCTGAGTCCAGTGATCCTAAGGAGAACAGCTTCATGCCATCTCGGCTACTGAGATGAAAGAAATACTAGAGAAGGCTGGGAAAAGGGCTCAGCCTTCAAGAGACCTTGTTGCCGTTGCAGAGGACCCAGGTTCAGTCCCTGTGGGACACCGTCGGAGTCCAGCTCCTACCTTTCTCACCTTTTCTAGGGTTCTTAGGAGGAGGAGAGAGGGGTAACAAAATATCGGATAGAAAGAGAGACCTACCCGACTAGAAGAAAGACAGAAACACAGGATAGCTTCAGGAGGGCCTGGATCAATACCCAATGGCCTTGGAGGTTTAGTCAAAAGGCTTTTTATAACATGTCAAGGGAAGAGGCAAAAGACCTCCTCCTTGCTAGATCAAAGCATACCGTATAGCCAAGTGTAGACCCTTCCAAATACCTGGTAACCACGCCCATGATCAAATCATCTCCTTATGCAGCCCTGCTGGGTAAAGCAAGCTCAGATTCTCCGACCCTGAGTAAGTTCTCACTAGGAAATTTCTATGGGCTCCCACAAGTCCCCAGCACCTAACAACTGTCTCTAACTCAAGTTCCAGGGGATCTGATGCCTGCTTCTGGCCTC
>LZPO01097337.1:75664-87969 GCA_001675575.1 Neotoma lepida | reverse complement strand
AAACAAAACGACTTGGGCACATCTAAAATCCAGCAGAACAGCATATAAACACCAAGCAGGCAGCGTGAACATCTAAAAGGTTCCTGCAGATTACAAACGGGGGAAGGGAATGCGGGGGTTTGAGGGACAGTCCAGCACATAAAAACAGCACAGTCTAACACCTTGGTCTCATGTGAAAAGGAAAAAAAACAACAGAGTGTGATCACATTCAGTCATAAGCTTAAGAAGAAAAGTTGAATCTTTGGGCCTACCTTTTCAGCTGCAAGATGAGGCTGTTGTACAGACAAATGCATTGGCAGAGGCAAATGCAGTAGCTCCTGGTATGGCGATAGACGGTTCACAGCTCAAAGCCCCTGGAAACTCCAAATTCAAAGTGGCGGGGGAACAAAGCAGGATCCTGCTGAAGCACAATGTCCAGCCACCTTCCCCAGGCTGGATTTTTTTCTATTTGCTCTCTTTGGGATGGCATGGAGTTAAGCTTGGCCTAAAAACGGTTCTAGATAGAGTGGGACTTTCTGAGAAAGAAGAGGTATCCTAATCTTCCAGTGCTTTGTGGGGTGTAATGAGTGCCCTGAGTGTAGACAGCTGTGGGCATGCGTTCTATCCCCAGGAGGTTTCCATGGTCTCTCAGGAGCATGGGGACAGTGCTCCCAGTCAGTGGAAGAATGCTCTCGGTCACCTGGTGTATAAACTGAATTCAGGGAAGCCACAGCTGACATGAATTGAATGAGGCTCTGCACTACTTCAAAACAGGTTTGTGTTTACACTTCATTGTGAGTTTGCTTTTATTTTATTTAATTAACATTTTTTTCATTTATTTTACATACTGACCAGTTCCCCCTCCCTCCTCTCCTGCTATTCTCTCCCCACCCCTCCCATCTGTCCCCTTCCCCATCCACCCCTCCTCCTTTTCCATTCAGAAAGGGGTAGGCCTCCCATGGGCTGCCCCTCAAATTGTGAGATTTTTTTTTAAATGGTTTGAAATGACCCAGAGGAAGTTATGTAACGGTTATGAAGACAGGTGCTGGAAACTAAACCAGGTGCCACAGTTGTCCTGTTAGGGCAGCTCCTGACTTCTCTCAGCTGTTTACAAAGTATGTTCTAAATAATAAGCAGGTGATAACAGGTCTGGTAACAGTTGCGAGATTGGTTCAGATTAGCCCTCTTGGCAAGGAGAGCTACAATATTTTCTTTTCCTCCTTAACACCAGCCTCTAAAGCTTCCCAAAGGCACTGGGAAGAAGACTGGGAGAGATGTGACCTTAGAGACCCACAGGTTCCTGCCTTCTCGCTGAGGGCACCACAGTTTAACTGGGAGTAAGGAACAGGTCTGAGGAGTCAAACACTGGACTCCAGCCTGCCAGCATGGCTGAGAAGGAAGTTGGAGGAGGAGTGCAATGGCTGGAAGGGAGGAGCTCATGGAGGAAAAGCACATATCTGAATAAAAATTCTTCTCAGATTCTTGGCTGACTCAAATGCGCTGTGCTAGGTGAGACTCCAGGAGAAACCAGCAGAGAGCATGGAGGAGTGTGCACGTAAAGTGCCAGGGAGGCAGAGCTCGGGCTTAAGTCCTACCAACTTGGAGTCTTGCTTTCAGGCTTTCTATTAAAAGCCTGTTGTCTTCAATATAAGAACTATCTCCCTGAACTAATGGCTGTATCATTTTGAGTAAAAGCAGAACCAAATACGCCTTTCTGGATAAAGCCCCAACACCGAGCCTCTATAGAAGTGAGATAATCTGTCAGTAATTTAGCATTTGCTAAAACTCAACACTCTAAAGGAAAAAATGACAAAACCCAGAACATCTATAGTAAGCCATTTTTTCCATTGATGCTAGCGACTGAACCCAGGCAACCATCACATCAGACAAGCTCTCAACCACTGAGCTCTATCCCTGGCTCCCAGTCTTCCTTTTCTTATTTTGAGAAATGGTCTCACCAGGTTGCCCAGGCTGACCTTGAGCTTGCAATATTCCTGTTTCTCCCTCTCCAGTAGCTGACATGCACTAGCATGTCCGTCTATGGAATATCTTTTAAAATAAAGCCTAAAATAAGAAGTTATTTATTATCAAAACACACACACACACAAGAAAAGTGACCTGTCAAAAAAAAAAATATAGCCTTTGAAAGGTGACTCCCACACAACACAAATGTACTGATAAAAAGCCTTAAATTATTTTCAATAAATATTTTAAAGGATTTAAGGAAAACTTTGGATTAGTCCTTTAGATATGGGGAATTTCAAAGAGTGATGACAACCCTGTAGGGAACAATTTGAAAATCTTACTACTGAAAAATAAACACAAGTGGGCTTATTGGAGGGCTGAGTGGCACATCAGAAGCCGCACTAAACAGTCAAAGCACAAAAAGGAAAACAGTGAAAATGAAAGATAAAGTTTTGATAAACTTGCTTGATGATGTCAAGCAAACTTTTGTATAATTAGAACCTCCAGAGAGAAGAAAGAAAGTAAGGCAGAAACATATTTTAAACTTCCCAACATTTGATGAAAAACAAAAAGCCACTGACCCAGGAAGGTAGACAAACTCCAAAGAAGATGAATGCAGGGGAAAACATCAATCATAAAATGAGCACAAATTCAAGATATAGAAAGGCTTCTTAAAAGCAATTGAAGGGAAAAAATCATAAAGGAAAAATGATAAGAATTATGACTGCCTTCTCCTAAGAAATTGTAGCGACAAGGTGACAATGGTACAATAGTTTTAAATTTTGAAAGAAAAAANGTATCACTNGGAATACATAAATCTACTAAAAATACATTTCAAAAGTTAAGTGGGACTGGCAGTATACCCCAGTGGTAGGATCCTTAGTGTATTTAAGGAACTTGATTCAATACCTGGCACTGCAAAAGATTTAATTAACAATTAATTAATGAGAGTTTCAGATCAAGAAAAGTAGAAAATATCCATTTCTAGTTCTGAATTGGAAGAGAATAACACCAGCTGAAAAGTAGATATATGGGAGAAAATAAAAACATTGGAAATAGCAAAAATGTAAATAAAATATTATTTTTTACTAATATATTTTTAAAAAATCATTGAATTCTAAATCCAAAATAATAGTAGTGCATGTGGTGTGACAGGACAGCAATAACAGGAAGGGCAAGAGAACTGTATCATTTTNAGGTCATGACATCTTAGATGAGGAAGGTTTTATCNNTGTAACAGACTATTAAATGAAGGATCCATGTTTTAATACTACTTGGAGAAAACATGAAAGTATGCACACAATCCAAAGAGTTATCCATGAATGACTAATAAAGGAGGTTAACNNATGCTAAAATATGTTTGGTTATTCTGGAAGAAGGAAGAAAGGAGGAACTAGGAAATAGAGAATAAGTGAGACTGGCAAGATGGTGGAATTATCCCAATCATGTGTGCACACATTCATGTACACCTTCTCCCACGTGTNCACACATGCATGCACATGCATGATCTATATGGAGATAAAACATCTTGACCTGAGGCCATCATGGACCAGGATGGACTATAAATTCCACAACAGGTGTTCATATAGGAGAAAAGAGAGGGAAGCGTTGTGTAGAGATGGAGGCTGGAGTGATTCATCTGCAGAGCAAAGGGCACCAAAGAGGGAAGAGAAACATGAGGCAGATTCCCCTATCAAGCCCCCACATGGAGTGGCCTCTTCTAAAACCTTGACTTTAAACTCCCNATCCCCAGAAATGTGAGAGAATGTGCTTCTGTTATTTTTAAGACCTCCTGGTTTGTGGTACTTTGTTAGAAGCTAATGTATCAGAATGTCATATTCTGAGATATTTTTATTTAGATTTAATGAGCCCCTAAAGATTTTGTTTGCCAGCCTGTGGCAATATTGGGAGGGGATGGAAACTCAGGAGATGGAGCATAGTGGGAAGGGGCTAGGTGGATTGGAGGGTGTCCTTCATGGNGGTAGATAGAGGCCCTGGCCCTAGCCCTTCATTTTCTGGATGCCACATGTGAGCAGCTTGCTTCATCCCACACTTTCTACCATGAAATTCTGCCAAAACACAAGGAGTGAATCAACCATGCACTGAGACCTCTGTAACCATGAACCAAAATAAACCCTTTTCATTGAAAGCTGACTTACTTATTTGTCACAGTGCTGACAAGTTAATTAGCACACAGTGTCCTCATGCTTTTTCCCTCATTCCTACCACACTCCTACTTNCCCTATAACAGTGAAGCTCACAATTAGACTGTGAGTCCAAACATCCTGAACAGATGTCGCTAGATGATATGATCTACTAAGATAGAAATCTGAATCATTCATCTCATCTTGTATTATTTTCACTATAAAGACAGCATATTAACAGTGTAACAAGACAATGTTGTGAGGAATTGTATCTTTCATAATACCACTACTTATTATAATAAGGTTACATTGATATTCCCTTCTAGATATACACATATATATGCTTCTATATAGAAAGGGAATCCATATGCAATTATATTAAGAGCCATGTCACCCTGGATTTTTCTAAGATAAAGATCCCACTGGCTTTGTTGCATGATCACTACATCTTTTGAATCCTGATTCTTGAGGATAAGTAATTTTACATATTTCATATAAAGAGTAGAACTTAGTTTTGGTCCAGTTCTTTGAGAACAGATAGTGAGTATTGTGTGGACATGTTTATGGAATGGTTCAGGCATTTAAAATACTAAAGAGTAGCACATGTTTGAGTTGACATGCTTCTCTGTAAAAATGTTTATCTCAAAATAGAATTAGGAAGCAATCACTGACTAGGAAACAATGAAATATNACAAGGGTGAGTTTTCTTCAACCTACCAAGTACCTACCATCTTATTTTTGTTGTCAGCTAGTTGTGACATANCTAGAGAACATTTTTTATTAAGAATTTTTTTATTCATTTTACATACCAATCACAGATCCCCCTCTCTTCCCTCCTCCTGCAAGCCCTTTCCCCCAACCCACCCCCCATTTCATCCTCCAACAAGGTATGGCTTCCCATGGAGAGTCAGCAGAGCCTGGTATATTCAGTAGAGGCAGGTCTAAGCCCCTCTCCCTGCATCAAGGCTGTGCAAGGTGTCCCACCATAGGTAGTGGGCTCCAAAAAAGCCTACTCATGCACTAGGGATAGATCCTGATCCCACTGCAAGGGGGTCCCTTAAGCAGATAAAGCTATACAACTGTCTTGCTTATGCAGAGGGCCTAGTCCAGTCCCATGGAGGTTCCACAGCTGTTGGTCTAAATTTCATGAGTTCCCACTAGTTTGATTCAGTTGTCTCTGTAGGTTTCCNCATCATGATCTCAATGCCCCTGCTCATAGAATCCCTCTTATCTCTCTTCAACTGGACTCCTGGAGCTCGGCCTGGTGTTTGGCTGTGGATCTCTGCATCTGCTTCCATCGGTTACTGGCTGAAGGCTCTATGATGACAGTTAGGGTATTCACCGATCTGATTACTGGGGTAAACCAGTTCAGGCACCCTCTCCACTATTGCTAGTAGTCTAAGCTGGGGTCATCCTTGTGGATTTCTGGCAACTTCCATAACACCCAGTTTCTCCCTATCCCCATGATGTCTCCCTCTATCATGGTATCTCTTTCATTGCTCTCCCACTCTGGAGAAATTTTGCCAGAACGTTCCCCAAAGGATGAGCATGAGANGATAATTGCTTCATTAAATTTACATATTATTGTTTTCCAACCACTGCC
Source organism: Neotoma lepida (assembly GCA_001675575.1). Lineage (NCBI taxonomy): Eukaryota > Metazoa > Chordata > Mammalia > Rodentia > Cricetidae > Neotoma > Neotoma lepida. The sequence goes on along the minus strand of LZPO01097337.1, from coordinate 82,278 downwards.
CAAAGCAGACATTCATAGGCTATTTGCTGTAGTGGGTAGCTGTTCCAGCTTTGACCTGGAAGCACAACCCCTATTGAGGCTTCTGGTAACTGCCATGCCTACTGAGGACCTCCCCCTGGGGCAGGCCAAGATGGGAGCCTTTAAGACTGGAGATTGGTCCATGCTGCCTCTCTTGGTTCCTGGTGATCCTGGATGCTGGATAGTAGACCGAGCAGAGTTCTCCAGAGAACCCCACTGAACTGCACCTCACCTCTTCCAGATCCTGTAACCAACCCCTTTACTGGCTGTAAGTTACCCCAAAATATATATCCTTTTAACTATGTAGAGTTGCCTTAATAATTTTCCTTTAATTTGCTGATTGTATTTCCTCTTTGATACTTAGGAGTGGAGTCATAAATCCTTAATTATAGCCTTTCAGTCTGCTTAATGAAAGAAGTCAGCTGTCTGGCCAGAACCTGAAGTCCCCTGTGGTCTGAGGTGATTATTCTGTGACTTATCCCAGAACTCTCATTTCTTCTGCCATCACCCAAGTCTAGTACTTCTTGAAGTAGTCATTCCCCATAGCAATGAATCAAAGAGTCAACATCAACTATTGTGTAAGCCAGACCCACAGCCTTTGGTGTTGGGCAGTTCTTGGCCTAAATAGCCCTTTTTCTTACTTTATAGCTTAGAAGTCTGCTGTCTGGGTTTCTCTGGCTCTCCCAACAGGCTTGAAAACATTGACATCGGTCCCTGAGAACACTTGTCAACACTCTCAGAAAAATCAGGTTGCACTTCGTGAACTGAATGAATAAAAGGTGACCCCATCCTGTGGTCATTAATTCCATAATACAATAACTACTATTTTGGAATAATGGTCTAATGCCAGGAAGAGTGCTAAAGGATTAACTGTCACGATCTCATTTAGTCCTCACATTGACCCCATGGACTGTCCCCATTTTACAAAAGAAGAAAAATGCACTACAGAGCTAATAAGGAGCAAGGAAGGGCTTCTGACTGAAATTCTTCTCAATTTAAAATGGTATCTAACTACCATCCAGCCCTACTTCCCCACTGAGCCAAGGACCACCTGAAACCAAGCATTTCCTTTCACTTTTCCACTGTCATTATCCAGCCACACTAATGGCTTTGCATATCTGACCCTGGGCAGGAGCAGCAGATAAGGGGTCTTGGCATGATGTATCTTTGGCCTGAAAGAAATTAAAAAGTGAAGCGTTGCTACTTAGTGTGATACTGAGGCATCTTGAATTCCCTGGTGAATGTTTCTACCTTGTTTAGTAGTTAACGTGCCCACATTCTAAAAGCCTTCTTTATGTTTGACTTTGTCATATGATGCATATTTCTCTAAACTTTTTGGCCTGGCTTCACTTGTTTATCTAGGCTCTCTCTCCTTGAATTACGGAAATCCTATAGATAGCCCACACTGTATAGTTACTTGTTGGCATTTGAGACCAGGCAATTGATATCTGGATTTTCTCATGTACAAAGTGTCTTAATCCTCAGCATTAGTCTTTCTTTGCACATTTGTGAAAGCTGTTTGATAGCGAAAGTAAAAATGAAGCATTCATTTCCTCTATAAATATTTATGCAGTGACCTCTGACTGTTGGCCAGCCTGCTTGCCAATACCCCATTAAAANTCATCCCTTTTACAATCAACTACTATCATTTGATAACCTCTTGAGGTTAAAAGTACAGATGTAAGATCTTGGAGCTCCTGATGGGAATGCTTCACATCACAAGTATGTTTTCCCTTGAAAATGACATCACCATAGGGATACATTTTTTAAATATTTGGCTTTCATTTTACAAAAAGTTTCCTCACAGATATAAAGAGAGAAGTACTCTGAACCTCAGACAAAAATATTTCATAATTCACAAGTGATATAAAAATAAAATAACATTCTAATTAATTGGGTCTAGATGGTTTTGGTGTAGCAAGGCCACAAAACCAGGCTAGAAACAATCAGAGTACAAAGGCATAATTATGTGACTTTTACACTGAATTCTAATGTCATAAAAGCTGAAGGTAAATCAGCCTTAGGGACAGATTTTGTGCTTCTTGTTGGAAGCAGGGAGATGACTGAAGTTTTATGAAAATTTACTCAGAAACGGAGCAATCAAAAAACATGAGTTAAGATTTTTAATCAGCAAATGTCCCCCTACCTGCCAGTGCTTTAAGACAAATATCATGGAAGCAATTCTGTAACTACTTCCTTAGTCTGGCTAGGCAGTCTGAGTAAGGGCAGAGTTTTCCCTGGATCAGAAGTGGATCTCTGTGAGAGAAGTAATGCCACTGACAGCTGAGTCTGAGTTCTAGTTCACAGGAAAACACACATGTGCATGTATGTGTATTCCAAGGTAAAAATTTCTTGTAGTGCATAGAGTTGGGGGAAATGTACTATGTTTTTATTGAGGATATACTATGTGCCATATTCTGTGTTAGAGATTCTTATTCAGAGATGATAGCANACACAATTATAATGTCATATCACATTTACTAAGGAATTACTGTATACCATGCTACTTCTCAGCACTTTATAGGTAATTTCTTATTTGAAATTTTTCAACAATCCCATGAGACAGACTCCATTGTTTACTGTGCAAGTCAAGAAACTGAGGTTAAAGAGACTAAAATTACAGTTAATTAGAAAACAGAGCCGGTATTCAAACTCAGGCAGAATGACACCAAAGTTAAATTTCTTGAACACCTAATCCAATCTTTTTTAAGTAAAGCAAGATCTCAGGACCTGTTAGTTAAGGAAATAAATCCAGGAACTACCTGAAGGTCCACAGAAAGGGGATGCAGAGGAGCACAAAGGAGTAAGCTACCCACCTTTCAAGTGACAGGCTAGAGAAAATTTGCATCAACCCAGCTGATGCATGGAGAGTGGCTAGCATCCTCAGATGGACAAACTGATGAAGGCTGTTTCAGGTCAAGGAAAAATGATGAGCATGGATGTGGATGTGTGAAACACTGTGGATGACAGTCACTCTAATGAACGTTTGGATTGCAAGGAACATGCAAATAGAAGCTGGATGGAAATGAGCTGGCTGAAAGGGCAGGAGCCAAAGAGGAAAGAGCATCCCATGATAAAAAGAGAAGACATTTTCTAAACTCTGGGAGCTTTTAAGTGCCTTTGTGANTTACATGACCTGTGTACCAGTTACTTTGTCACTGGAAAAAAAAACAATACCTAGCAGAGCAATTTAGGGAAAGGATTTACTTCAGCTCACAGTTTCATGTAGGAAAGGGTGAATTCGTGATGGTGGCCATGGCTCTTGCCATGGTGGCAGTATCATGTGGCAACTTGCTCACATCTCTGTGACCAACCAAGGAACAGAGATATCAAGTTGGAGCCAGAACTGGGTTATAAGCTTCAAAGTCTGACCCCAGTGACCCATTTCCTTATTCTAAGCCCCACCTCCTGAAGGTTCCATAACAGTGACACCAGTTGGGGACAAGCTGTTCAAGCACATGAGCCTCTGTGAGACATATTACATCCAACTGTCACATTCTAACCTTGCCCCATAGGCTTATTACCATCTCATGTAAAATGCGTTTGGGTCAAGTTTTCCATTTTCAACACTGTCCCAAAAAAGTCCCAAATCCCAAGTCTCTTCTAAGACTCAAGGCACTCTCTTAACTGTGAGTGCCTATGATTTGTTTTTAATGCTGTATGCTTCTAACACAGAGAGTAAACACACTCCAAAAGGGAGGAATAGAGATCTAGCAAGGAAAAAACTCAGGAGTACAAACATCAAGCTTAGCCGCCCCTTGCCAAGCTCATGGTAATGTCATCTGAGCTCAGATGTGCTTAGATATCCTTGCCTTCCAGGTCTGCTACCCATAGCTCATAAAGCCTCCTGTTGTTCCATGATGGAAATCCCACATCCCTGGCATCTGAAATAATCCTGGGATCTCCATTTTGATCAGGTTTTATCTTTATAGCTTCATGCAATAGCCTCTTNGAGTCTCCTTGTAGAGGCTCCAATCTGGCCATACATGGCATGACGTATGGAGATTTCGTGAACCTTGGTACAAGCCTGTATAGTTCCTGCAGTGTTTTCATGTTGTGCACTTACAAAAACAACACCACCTGGATGATGGCCAAAGATCTGCTACCACCTCAAGATGGAGCCTGGTTCACTCTTGCCACAGTTGTAGCGGCATCTGATGAAGCTGGGGAAACATTTCCCTAGGAGGTTTTTCAAAGAAGCAAACTCCTGGGACATACACTCGCCATTCTGGCACTCCTCTNTAGGAAGAATTTGCACGAGCCTTCAAGGGGTCTTTACTTTCACTGGAGGCAACATTCCTATTGTTGCAGTGCAGGGCACAGTGTTTGCCTTTAATTGCATGAGGATTTAAGCAGTGAGTGAGAACTGGAAAAGGAAAGGGAGAAAGGGGGATAAAGTATGAGTAATAAGGGAAATACATGGGCTGGAGGCGTGAGAGGCAGCGGAAAGTCACATAGATGTGAAAATCTAGAAAATATTTGTATAGATGCTACAAGGGACAGTCATGGAAGCCGTGTGTGTGTGTGTGTGTGTGTGTGTGTGTGTGTGTGTGTGTGTGTGTGTGGAGTGGTTTGAATGAGAAATGTCCCTCATAGGCTTATGTACTCAAACATATGGTCCCTAGTTTGTGGGATTGTTTGGGAAGGTTATGAAACTTTTAGGAGGTGAAACCTTGCTGGAGGAAGTACATCCCTGAGGGTGGGCCTTGAGAGTCTATAGATTGGTGCCTGTTTCCTATTCTCTCTCTCTCTCTCTCTCTCTCTCTCTCTCTCTCTCTCTCTCTCCCTCTCTCCTCTTTTCTTCTCTCTCTGCCTCTCTGCCTCTCTCTCCTTCCTGTGTGACGATGAAAGCGTCATCAGTTGGCCTCCTGCTCCTACTGCCATGCGTGCTCTGCCTGTTGGCATGCCTTCCTTGTCACAATGGATGCTGTCCCTCTGGAAACAGGAGCCCAAATAAACCCTTTCTCCCAGACTTGCTTTTTATCAGGAAAGTCTACCTCAGAAACAGAAATCTTAACTAATGTAAAGAGACACTTGTTAAAGTACAGTAGCTCAGCAATAAAAGTACAAAATTATAAATAGCAACAACAAATTTCAATAAAGTAAAGCACCTGAATGTTAAAGGAAATTTACAGACAGTAGCACATCGTAGGAGGTACTATACTCTTAGTCCATTTTTTTCCCTCACTGGAGCAAGATGGTTTTTGTTTGCTCTTAGATTTTCACTTATATTGNTCTCCATAGGTCAGAGAGGATTGCCAGTCTCAGTAGTTCAGACAAGTTACGTTACTGTGCCTTTTCAGATGAGGTAATTCTTTGAGCGTAGGACAACTTTCTGTCTGAATTTTCTGGCCAGAGTTCCTCATGCCCTACCCCAGTAGTCTTGCCCTTAGTGACTTAGGGATTGGGCTTTTTATCAGAAACCCTTCCTGGGATCCTGGTTCTGAAGAGAAGGCCTGACTATCTGAGCATCTTTGTATGCCCACAGATATTCCACAGCATTTATGGTGATTCCATAGAACTCCGCCCTAACAGTGCTGGGGGAGGGAGAGTCATTTTCACTGGCAGTCTTGTGTCCAAGTTTCCTGGGTATCCTTCAAACGCTCACACTCTCCTCTGGTCTGTCCTGTGTTTGCTCTCAGGAACCTGGATCTCTCTTTCTGAATCTCACAATGTCTCTCCTATGAGAAATTCACAATCAGAGACAATGCTGAGAACAGGGTGTCTAAAGTGGTTGTGGATCAAGAGGCAATGGTAGCCAAAGTCACTGAGNTCTGTTCATGAGCAGAGTTCACTGATGGTACCAGTCATGGATGTACTTCCCTGGCAGAGACATTGGGGAAGATGAAAAGGGTGGCCATCACAGCGGCAGCCATGGCAATGGGCATCCATGACCATCCATGGGAGAAGTTCACTGACAGGTATAGCAAATGCTGGTTAGGGATTCAGAGAGTTGTGGGGTAGGGGTAGAGTGGGCCATTGGTATAACAGCCCTAGCTTTTTCCTTCTCTTAATTATTATATTTACTCACTTGCTTAGATGTTGCTTGTATCTGCCATTCTACCTAGAATCACCATTACTTCTAAACAAAAACGAAAATAATTTTAATATCAAACCTGGAATCATTTTGAATGAAGAAGCTAAAAATAGGAAATTAAATCATTAGGTTAAAAGTAGTTGACCGAGTGAGTTTGGAACTCAGNAAATGGGTCNCCAGTCTGTGAGCTTAACCACTATGTTGTTGCCCTTCTTCTGTTGGCTTAGAAGTAAATTCCTAGTAATATTGGTAACAGCTGACTCTAGGGCAATGGCTGAACCACCTAAGGGAGTGATGGGACAACTGGTGAAGGACACATGGTAGAGCAGGGCTCTAGGTTCTGTTCTTGTTGCTGGTGCTCAATATTTGTATGCTCACTCACATATGTTTTTTATTATTCCACTTTCTGTCCAATGATGTGTTATGTCATGCATTGCTCTGTTTTCCTTACTGACTATACCAGAACTTATTGTCATAAGTCATGTCCAATTTCCACATGCCCGTCTTCACACAAACTCAACCTTTATTACTTCATAACAGTGCTACAACTTTTTTGTTT
>LZPO01097337.1:46676-65648 GCA_001675575.1 Neotoma lepida | reverse complement strand
GTTCAAGAGTCCTTCCTACTTTCTCTTCTATCAAGTTGAGTGTAGCTGGATTTATGTTGAGGTCTTTGATCCAATTGGACTTTAGTTTTGTGCATGGAGACAGATATGGTTCTATTTGCAATCTTCTCCACAAAATTGGAAAATCTGAAAGAAATGGACAATTTTCTGGATAGGTATCACATACCAAAGTTAAATAAAGATGAGATAAACTATTTAAATAGACCAATAACTCCTGCAGAAATAGAAACAGTCATTAAAAGTCTCCCAACCAAAAAAGCCCAGGACCAGATGGTTTCAGCGCAGAATTCTACCAGACTTTCAAAGAAGAGCTAATTCCAACACTATTCAAATTATTCCACACAATAGAAACAGAAGGAACATTACCAAACTTTCTATGAGGCTACAGTCACCCTGATATCAAAGTCCATTTTTAAAAAGAGATAGGTATAAAACATATTAAGAAGAGGTAGGTCTATAATGTAATCGTATTGTTATCATTAGAATACCAACCTCACCCAAAAACCTTGCATCACACATACTTTAAAAGCTCACGTTTGGGATCGTTCTTCTGTGAAAGTGGCTCTTTGGGACTGCAGTACTAGTATTAGCAATAGTAATAGTATTCTGTAGATTTTCTAAATCTTTATCCATTCTTTTTTGTTTTCTCTTTATTTCTCTAGACATCCTTTTCCTCCCTCAAATGGAAAACCAGGCACTTACTTCTGACAGTTGGTATTTAAAGCACTTTCAATAGATTTGCAGGTGTCCTAATCTTGTTTTACAAGTAGAACAATCCATTTTTTTCTTTTTTTAAAGAATTTAAAATCTCAAAATCACATTTTTTTTAAGTACGTGTCCCTTGAGCCTTGCCTGCTTGTGTTCTCCACTCTGGCCTTGGAACACTGGCTAGGATCCCTCCACATTCCCACATCTCCTCAAACACATCAGACATTACTATGGTAACGAATGAGTACCAATGAAGGCTCTCTTTTGGCTCCAGCATTGCTCAACCAGGCTACAGCATCTTGTTTCCCTCAGAATTGAAGGGAAATGAATAAAGTTGCACCACTGTTGCTCTCCGTGAGCTGGGCCTTTAAGCATGCAGTGATTCTGCCATGCCTAACAAACAGCTAATACCAAACTAATTTCACTGGAAAATTCAGCATTTTAGCAAAAACAAATCCATCTAAATGTGGCCTGAAACTACAAAGGCACTGAAAAACCAAGAACCAGCCCCTTTCAGTTGAGAAGTACATATGTCTTTGCTTTTTGGCTGGCAAGGGCAATAGCTTTTGCTATTAGACAATTTTTTTTTTCAAGAAACAGCTGTCCAGTTTGGATCTGTCATTCCTGTGTTAGAAATGTTAGAGATGATAGAAAGAGCAAAGTTCCTCAGGAAAGTGGAGCCTATGAAGGTAGGCAACCCGAACCCAACTGTATTTCTGACGGGTGGGGGTTGAGGGGTGGGATTACTTAATGGAAACTTAGATAATGAATTTCCTTCTGTGAGTGATTGTCTTAATATTTTCCTTATCTGAAAACTACACTCTCTTAATTAGTAGCTATTTTTAGATGTACCATTAGTTGCCATCTACCTGAGGGGAGGTGCTTATTAACTCTTGATTGGCTCTGAGATTTAGAACAAATGAGAAAGAAGCAGTGACATGGCTTGTAGATATAAATGTTCATGTTTGTTTATATTACATTTTGTAAAAATGTTCTGTACTCTGCATAACGTTTTTAAACCTATCCAGCAGATAGCAAGGCCATCGTTATTCTTACTAAATCATTGTGAACTCAAGAATGAGCAAGTACCACATGTCCAACTTTCAACAGTTCTGGATTCACTAACTGCATCTTTTACAACTATTATAACAATTATAACTGTGCATAAAATAGATGCCTCTTGTTAGAGCCAATTGCTTCATCTACTAGGATTTGTTCTTTAAGGAATGGACTATGCATTTTATTTATGTATGTATTTTTACATAAATAAGAGATACAACCAATCCTGAACAACTTCCCATTGATCCTTTGATTCACAAGACAAAAATGATGTTACCATTAAATTGGCCCAAACCCTTTGACTGACTAAGTCATTGATCTAAAAGAGAATCAAATATATTATTGATTATATTGATTATAATCAAATATTAAATGGAACTAGTATTAAACTGACCCCTAAGTTCTTATCCTTATAGCCTCATCAGAGAAGGTTATTTTTGCAGTAGACAGTGATTAATACAGAGACCCTGGAATCTATCCTCATCACTGTAAAACAGCAGTTTGCTAATGAACTAATTAAGAGTATGAAGTAAGGTAAAACTTGATAGTTGTTTTGTTCCTGAATGTTTGAGGTGATGGATAATTATAACATTGACCCTTTCAATCTGTGCAGGGCGTCTGAAGAGACTGCACAGCAGCTCATCCATGACTTGTGCAAATGTCTTTGCTGCTTAGTTCCTCCAGTCCTTCCTTCTCAGAAGATCTGTCTTAATCTTTGCTTACAGATTGTGATGTCAGCTAAGGAGCCGCTTTCCACACTATGAGATTGGCATCTCCACAGGCAAATTATACTTTTATGTGTAGAGAGAAAAGAAGAATGTATAAATTTAGAAACTGCAGTCTCTTGCAAATGGTTTTGACTGTCCTAACTCTTTATCTTGAACATCTGAAGGGGCCATTCAGAACACAACTCTCAAGTGTTGCTGTTGGATGATCAGGTTGTAGTTCATGCTACCTGCACCAATATGGTGCCATGATTTTAATGGCTGATGTCCACTCTGATTGGCAATTCCAATCCACATTATTTGATAAAAATTTTTACTAACAGCTGGCCTTAGAGATCTGTGATGAGGTTCTAGAAATACATGTTCTATATATCTTACTCCTAGGCTTTAAACAAGGGATCAGCTCTGTCCTGAGTCTCGCCGTGGCTTCGGTTTCTCATCTCTGCTTTCCAGAGAGTCCCTATGAATTGGTCAGTTGACATGTAGAGGAATACCTACCTGTCCTGCCATATTTAATCGAAACCTTCTATCTTTCAGATGAGGATTTGTTATCCAAAAAGGCAAAAAGGCCAAAAAAACAAACAAATCAACAAACAAACAGAAAAGCTCTGGACTTCCAACCAGTGTGTGACAGTCAAGTTGGAAGAACACAACGCTATAGCCATGGGACACTGGCTTCTGACCTTAAGCCCCACTCCTTACAACCTTGTGGTCATGCTGAACTCTTTGATTTCTTTGGAAAAGAAGATTGCTTACTTAAAGGTAAAGTCCATGTTCTATATTCGAGCATTTTTCTTGCTGTACTGCCCCACTGACTGTCCTCTATTCTGTCCCAGGTCTCTTTGAGTTCATCAAGCAGGCTAACTTGTACAAATTAAAGTGGTGACTATTCTCTATGAATAAATTCATTTTAGGGCAAAGGACAGCATTCACTTCTAGGAGTGAAAATCCACCTACCAGAAGAATTTCTCTACTGCTTAATATATCTTATGTGTCCAAAAATGTAAACATAAGTAGATAAATTATTGTTCTGTGTTGTGGGACGTCTTTCTGTATGCTGTGAATATGTGTTGCTCCCATTGGTTAATAAATAAAGCTGCATTGGCCTATCGTAGAGCAGAATGGAGCCAGGTGGGAAATCCAAGAGGGACTGAGAGAGAGGAGAAAGGCAGGGTCGGAGCAGACTCTGCAAGCCACCACCAGGAGAGGCAAGATGTGTGAGAACAGGAAAAGCCACAAATCCATGTGGCAAAATATAGATTAATAAAAATTTGTTCAATTAAGTTATAAGAGCTAGTTAACAATGAGCCTGAGCCATAGGCTATACAGTTTGTAATTAATATAAGCCTCTGTGTGTTTACTTGAGACCGAGCAGCTGCGGGACCAGGAGGCACATAGGAAAACTTCCAGCTACAGTTTTGGAATTGCTTTTTGCATTATCTAACCCAAGAAGTTGTTTTCTCAATCATGAAATTAATGATACACTTTTCAAGTATAAGATGCGAGGACATAAGCTCCATTTTGCTCATGGCATCTTAAACGGCAGGAGAGGATTTCATGGTAGGCACCTTTTCCTGGTGATGGAGTACAACCTCAGTGCAACCTTCATTTCCTAGACAATTAATTTATGGTACATTCAAAAGTGCAAGACCTCAAAGTGGAGATGCAAGCTGGTCCTGGTAGACAGGCCTGCAATCCTATTAGGAGTGTCTCAAGCTCAAGGCCTATGTGGACTACACAGTAAGTTTAAAACTAGTCTGGGTAACTTAGTGAGACTCTGCTTCAATTTTTTTTTAAAAAATTAAAAAAGAGAGCCAGAATGGGGAGATATCTCAGAATGCCTATTTATCATGAATGAGGCCCTAGAGTCAATCTCTAGCAAGGGGCTAGGGGAAAGGGAAATCTAGCTGTTATAAGCATTTGGACTATAGATAGGAGAAACCTGATAGAAAGCAGAAAAGGAAGGCAGGCCTTCCTTTGAAACTGGCCAGTTGATCACAGCTGATGAGCCCACAGGAAACTTCTAGAGAAGAACTTGGCCTATGTTTTGAGGTAGCAGTTGCTTCTGGTATTGAAGGAGGGTCAGGGGAACTTGGGCTGTCCTGAAAACAGGGAGTGTCCCGTTTAAGAAAGGCTACTTCATAAACAGGGAAATNGCAGGGTACAAGTGACCTGATCAGGCAAATGGGAAAAAATAGGACCTCTAATTATGGAGAGAGCGAAGATAAATACAGAAAGAAAAATGAAGGCAAAATAATAGTAAGGTTGTCTGAAAAATTAGGTGGAATCATACTATTTATTAACTATCTATCTAAAATAAAGAAACCCCTAGAATACATGTACATCAGCGTATAAATATACATATATGGTTTAAATGCAATTTTCTCACCTTGACTGGCATTGCTTCCTCTGAGACCAAAACTCCATCTAACAAAAACACCATCACCAGGCACAAGAAGCCCTCTTTTGAGTTGTTGGTCAGGGTTGTCCAAGAGACTCCCCAAACATTATATGCTACTGCTATAATGGGTGGTCCTCAGTTGCCCACCAGAGGTGGAAGGTAAATCCCTATTGCTGAAGACACTATATACTTCAGACACAGGACCCAGAGGCCCTGACNNGGGATTGACCTGAAAGCCTCCTCCCCCAAAGACTAGCTTTCATGGCACCAAAAGACAGAAGAGAAGGAGCCTATTCAAAGCGAGGACACCCAGAGCAGGGCCAACCAGGGAGGAAGGGAGTCAGAAGGGGAAGAGCCCCAGAAGTCTACAAAATGTCCCACCTCTGGGGCCCCTCCCATCCCCCCGATGGGAGCTGTTTGTCCTAATGCAGTTTGCCATTTTACTCCTTTCTCTCCGTGGTTAATAGTTCAGTGTTCCCAGTCAATCTGTCGTTTTGTATAGGGGACCCTCAGAATCTCTACTTTCCCTCTCCTGTCAGTGGCTGCGGTCACTTTGGCCTCCTTCACTCGGATCTCCAGCTGTCATAGTCCGTCAGTAGTGCCTCACTCTGTCATTTTACTTTCCTTTCTGAGTGGTTCCTCTTGTCTGTCCATGTCACAGACTCAGTGTCGCCCCTAGACAACCACCCCTCATCCAAGTATCTGGCATCTGTGTTATATTACGTTGTTGTCGTTGATATTTTTCGGGTGTCGCAACCACAGTTGCTATCTGCAAGCTTTCGATCATATTTTCTTAAAGAGCACAGGTTGCTTGTGGTTGTTTTGTTCTGGAGAATTAAGGGTGAAGTCAGTGTACACTTCAAGCAAGGCGCAAGGAAGGGAAACAGCAGAAGAGCGAGGAAAGCTCCTAGATAAGAAAGAAAAAGACATCCCGTGGTGTGGAGTCCTGCTTGGGAGCCATGAGTGTGTGGGTCAAAGATCTAAGATAGGTAAGGATTATGGGGAACTGAAAAGACTGGGCTTCCTGTCCTCAAACAGATATGAAACTACACTTTAATTCATCATTAAATGGTTGTGCAGCTTCGAGACACTGAAGATGATGAAGAAATTATTTGTCTCATACCAGTGCTTGATGCATAAGGGCTGGCGTAAGAGGCACTCATTGGAGGTCTGAATGACTGAGTGCAGAAATGAATGCTGCTTCCGATGCACTTCCGTTTCTTTCCCTGAGTAACTCCTACTCATCCTTTAAAACCTCTTTAAATAACTGAAATTCCCAGGATGAGTCACTTCCTTCTGTCGGACACAACAGGCTGCATATGCCTCCATTTGATTAAATGGTATCGTGGGTGTGTTTTTGTGTCTACTCATTCCCGGAACTATGTTCTCCAGGTGGCTTGCCACGCACTGCTCATTTGTGCATTTTCAAAGCCTGCCACAAAACAATTGTTCAATAAATGCCAAAGGGAAAAGAGAACTGATGTGAAGAAGTCTATATCCCTTCAGTCTTTCAGCAGAATTGTTAATTAACAGTAATATTGTCTGTCTTCTCTCCTGGACTATTATTTCCATAATAGAAATGTGGTCTGGCTTTCTCATGTCTTATTTCTATTCACCAATAATTCAAGAAAATCTCTTGCTAACTTCCTAAGGGCTCCATATGCCACAGGTTCCTACAAATCTTACAAGTAGAAGCCATCCCTTTGGGGACAATCACAATAATATCATTCACAGCCACCAACAAACAAACAGAAGTATTGCAGTAGGTGAGGTGGTTCCTAGCCGCGNAGGTTCCTTAATCTAGGAAGCTCTCAATGAAGGTCTGAGAATTATTGACCAAATGCAGAAATGATGCTTGTTCCTCTGTGCTTTTATTGCTTCCCCTGACTAACTAGGTATGACCTAGAGCCAAACTAGCAGGATTCAAACCTCACCTGTGTTCCCACCCACCTTGTGTTTGGTGGTAAGATTTCTCATCTCTCCACGCCCATTTCTTCAGCTGACCAATGAGGACAAACTCCAACAGAAAACTCTATGCAAAATACATGATCCAATTTCTGGAAATAAATAAATCTTCAATAAATATTCATCAAAATAATAGTTGCAGGAGATAAAAGTAATACACTTGTGTATACCTATACACATATGCATGCTTAAATAACATATATACACATACATATATGCACATATATATCATTGTGTGGACATAGAAATAAACATTTGTGTCTATGTCTATGCAACATATTTTATTCTCACAGTAACAAAATAACCCACTGAAGTTTTTATCATAATCATGACAACCACAATTAAGGGTTAGCAAGATGGCTTAGTGGGCAAAGGCACTTGCCATGTGAGTCTGGAGATCAGAGTTTGATCTTCAAAACCTGTAAAAGGTAGATAGAGAGAACTGATTTTACACAGTGTCCTCTGGCTTCCAAGCATGTGCTCTGTCAGATAGGCCTCTCCCCATACACATAAACAGTACCATTCTCTCTCTCTCTCTCTCTCTCTCTCTCTCTCTCTCTCTCTCTCTCTCTCTCTCTCTCTCTCCTTCCCTCCCTCCCTCCCTCCCTCCCTCCCTCCCTCCTTTGAAGCATATTAACTTACTGCACTTACTGAGCACAAACCATTCTTGAAGTATCAGAGCTGCAGGAATATGGAAAACAGAGTGACTGCCCTCGTGCAGTGCAGGCTGCAAGCTGCATACAGCATTCTTATGCTCAGGTTGAAATAGAATCAGTGCCAATGCTAAAAACAGCTGGGGCTGGTCTTATTTAACATTCCCCAAAATAAAATTTAATTAAAATAACATTTTCAACTAACATTTGAAAACGTGGAAAATGCAAGAGCAATAATAAAAGTCATATTGTGATCTCTGCTCAGATCCCCGGGTTGGTGATTTCTTTGTTTCTAACACTATGTAAACCTCTGTACTTAATAAAGANTCCTAAGAGAAACAAAAGTGATAAAAATCAGCAATGGACAGAGACCATTCCCTTCCATGTGAGCAGTGGAGAGATTCATGTTGACCTCCTGAGGGAAAATCCATAAAATACTCACACTCAAGCTGGAAGAGCCTCCTGGTCTCCACACAGCACAAGTCAGACTAAAAGAGGGTTCAGGAAGGATGAAGCCTGCTGTATTCTCCCACTGCACAGACAGGCCAGGGCCACACTTGGGAGCAATAATTATAATGATTTCTGAGCAAATATGTATTTAATTCTTATAGTGCCTAGTCCTTACAACACCCTAAAAAGGAACTACTAGTCTCTCAACTTCACAAATTTGGAAATAAAGACAGAAGAAAATTTAAAACATGCCAAGGTTAAAAAGATAACAAGCCAAAGTCTACCACAGGGTGGAGTTGGGATGAAAAATAGGTAGGTCCTGGGCTGTGCAGGAGTAACAACTCCAAGCATTGATTCTCCTTCTTCCTTCCCTGGTAACTGTACATGCTCAGGAAAGCAACCCTTCTCAGCTGTTATCAGTGGGAATCCAGCCAAGGAAGAAAGGCCTCCATATTCTACTAAGAACCGGTTCCCTGCTAGTCTGAATGGCCTACACTGACTACAATGTAGGGGCCTATTTCCTGCTTAAGTCTTAATCTCCTTTTTCTCTTCTCACAGTTTCTTGCTGGTGTACAGGGCACTGTTGTCACGCCCCCCTCCCCATCGCACTCTTTACCTTCTCCACCTGTGGACCTTGTCTCTTACTTCCTGTTTCCCTCTGGATGCATGCAAGTCTCATGCAGGTGCTTGTGTCCCCCGAACATTCAAGCTCCTCCCAATTTTTCAACTTTTTCCATCTTTCTTTCCCCCTTCTGTGATGTTTCCTGGGCCTCAGGATAGATAAAGTAGACATCTCATTTAGTACGAAACTGATTACAAAAGGATGGTTCTCCATAAAAAGTTTAAAAAGGAAGATGATTTTATAGTTCCATATCCTAGATATTTGGCTGATAGAAAAATGGTAAAACATTAGATGATACATAGATAGGTAGATAGATAGATAGATAGATAGATAGATAGATAGATAGATAGATAGATAGATAGAATCTATATAGGACAACAATGAAAAAACATCTGTCAGATTAGTGGCTGTATGTGAATTAGGGCATTCTGCTGACTGAAATATATTATAGTCTTNAGCTACCATCCCAATAGAGAAAATTGATCTATATTTACAACTATCTTAGGTACCTTGATTACCACTTCTAGTGACTTAGCATGTGTATCTGTGAGCATGCTCAGAGCTCATTTGGAAAATCTGTCTACATTCAATGATGCAGGATTTAGTCAAGTGGTAAAACTCCTAGACATCCTAAAACTATACTGCATAAATGACTTCACTGTCAGTTTAGGGTAGAATCCAAACTTTAAGCCAGCTGAACCTTCCAGTTTCCAAGTTCATGTGTCTTGTGCATATAGATATTGTCATGTATCTTCTAGAGTTCAGTAAATAAACCAATAAGATATACATACTTAAATATGAGTTTTACAAGAATTTAACCTAGCAGTTGTGTCAACAATTTTTTTCACATGTACTGCTGGAGTAGCAGGCAGAAGTTAAGATGTCACCTCAGATCACATGCATGGTAGCCCAGAGTTTATTACCTTTTCTAGTAAACCCCTCTCATAAGCCAATAGCTTTTCTTAAAATAAGATTAGTTATCTACTGAAGATGGAATGGCTTTGCCATAGTATCTAAGCTACAGATAGTTGATTCAACTAGTGGGGACCAAAAGAAGTTCTATAAGCNNCTCTATTTGCCACATCAAACATNATTGGATCTGTTAGGTCATTCAGCCAAGGTGGCAGAACATTTTATACGAATCTGGCCCTCTGTTCATATTCCTAATCAAAACAGGCTGCATTCAGGTGAAATGGTAAATTGGTTGTGGCATCATGCCCAAATAAATTACATGCTACCTCCCAAATCTGAAAGATTCCATAAGCGTTGTGTCTTTCTTAGTGGTAGGAGAAACTGGGTGCAGTAATTGGTCTTTCCCATAGAAGTAATAATTGACCTTTCCCATAGAAAGAATAACTCAATATGCTCCAGACTACTGGAATCTTAGAAATTCCAACAACATGGCAGGCCTTTAAATTTGTGTAGTATTATTCTCTCTGTGTAGTATATACATTTTTAGCATGATGTCTAGGAGAGTTTTGACTTTCCACTCACTAGGTCCAAAAATCATAGTATTATCACTGTAATGGGATGACATCATGTCCTCTGGAATCTAAACAGCAATAATGTTTCCTGTGCGCTGTTTTGTGACAAAAGGATGAAGGGCAGTTTAACTTGGAGGTAGGACAGTGAAAGTGTATCACAGGGCCTAGCTAGCTGAAAACAAACTGGTTCCAGTAGTATTTATTAGCATGCATGGGTGGAGGGTACATTAAGCTTTTATTTGCTTTACAAATAAGAGCATATTGGGAAGACCAGTTGTAACTGTAATTACTACCTGACTATATNTGAGCAAGTAATAGAGCAACACATGTTTCTTTCTCCTAGGTCTAGAATCAGAATGCCAGCATAACCAGGGTTCAGTGATTCCTCTTCCTGGGTGCAGATATCAGGCTTCCTTCTAGAGCCNTGAGGGGAGAACAAAACCTATGATGCTCCCAAGGTCTGTCGCTTGTAAGGCACTAACTCCACTATTGAGTGAGTCATCTGTGTGACTTAATTTTATCTCCCGAAGGTCCCATTTCCTAACACTACCACCTTAGGGGAAGAATTTCAACATATGTTTTTNGGTGGTATCTCAGAAGGTACTCAAGCATTCAGGGCACACAGGCCCTTACCATTCTTTAAGGCCATCTATTTTCTGTAAAGGTCAAATACATCGTTGTGTGAGATGATGTAAGAGTTACCTCTTCTGAATTTATTCTAATCTCTGAAATATTTTAAGAGATTCATTATTGATTTTAATTTATAATTTTGGNAAATGCAAGCACTTCTGGTAGCTTCCACTTGGACTTTCCTAACCTAAGAGCCTTCACAGCTCAGTTGTAGAGTCTTACCACTCTGTGACAGCTATTCCAATTATCCGTGAACTAAGGCAATAACCACAGACTGGATTCAGGAATCCACTATAAAACATACCTGACCAAAATCCCATTAATCATCTGACCTCCCTAAGCTACTTCTCTGGGTTTTGGGCCACAGGCACTTTCGGCACTATAGCAAGTCTTTCCTCAAGGGNGTCCAGCTTCCCCTTCATTTTAGGAAGTCTACAAAATGGTTGAAATATNAGAAGCAGCAATAGGGTGTTATGGTCAAGTTCTGGAAGGTATCCAAAAGTATTGACATAGCCTGCAATGTTTAGGGGTCTATGGACCACACTGGCTAATGCTCTCATGGTGTTTGAAGGTCCTCCACATGCTACTTATAGAGAAATGATATGAAAACATAGAAATGCTAGATCTGCCCACTGGTGCAATAGTGGATGAATGGCATTAGAGTAGCGAACCATATTCCAATTAAATTTAAAACCTTCTCCACAAGATGAAACCATATATGACACCATTATCAGTGCCAAGTCTATGACTAGACAGATCATCATAGACCCTAATGGAGAACCTACTACTATTACCCTGCTAACTGGCCACAGTGTTAAATTGATTTCTAAAGACTTATTGTTATAACCATATATTAGTGGACCTCTCATCNATCTTTCATCAGAATATGGCTATTAACACAATACTCCCAAAGTGGCCAAGGTACAGAAAATAAGAGACTTTGTAGTGTGCAGCAATAAGAGGGACATCTAAATCATAGATGGCACTGGAAAAAATATATATTGAGTGAAATAATTTCAACCCAGAAAGACAAAAACTGTATGCCAGTGGTTCTTAATATGTGGGTCACAACCTCTTTGGGATCAAATGAGCCTTTCACAGGGNTTGCCTAAGACCATCAGAAAACAGATATTTACATTAAGATTCATAACANTAGCAAAACTGTAGTTATGAAGTAGCAACAAAAATAATTTTATGGTTGTGGGTCACCACAACATAAGGAACTGTATTAAAGGGTCACAGCATTATGAAGGTTGAGAACCACTGCTGTATGTGATATATTATCTATTATATATGGACCCAGCTATAAATTTTTTTGTGTGTGTTTAAATTGTAGCACAAATGGAAGGCAGGAAGCTGAAAAGGAGCCTCTGGGCGAGCATGTTAAGAGGAGTGAGGGATAAAAATTATGGATAAAGTTAAACTAAAATGGTAGAATTCTGAAGTGAAAAGTTTTGAACAGGTAGGAGTTTGGGATAGTGAAAACCAGATAATGGATGAGATGCCCAATTCAAAAAAAGGTTGTGTTTAAAACCATATGGAAGCCTACTATTGTACAACTCAGTTTACTTATTTATTATTTAATGTGGAATAGAACATTTGTTTAGTTATGTAAAGATGTGCTGTATTTGTTTATCCTGCATCTGTTTAACTATGTAAAGATGTGTTGCATTTGTTTCACCTTGCCTGCCTAAGGCACCTGAATGGTCTAATAAAAATCTAAATGGTCAGTAGCTGGGCAGTAGAGGGACAGGTGGGGCTGGCAGGCAGAGGGAATAAGTAGGAGGATGAATCTATGCATGAGAGAGAACAAGGGAGAAAGAGAGGGAGATACTCGGGGCCAACCAGGCAGAGGCCAGACAGACAGACATAGAGGAAGCAGGACAGTAAGACATACAGAATGAAAGAAAAGTGAAAAAGCCCCAAGGCAAAAACATAGATGAAGAGAAACAGGTTAAAATAAGTTATAAGAGCTATTGGGCAGGCCTAAACTAGGCAAAGCATTCCTAACTAATAATAAGTCTCTGTGTCATCATCTGGGTGCTGGTGGTCCAAGAAAGCCTGCCACATCTATTTATTTATTTGTTTGTCTGTTTGTTTGTTTGTTTGTTTTGGTTTTTCAAGATACGATTTCTTTGTGTATCCCTGGCTGTCCAGGAACTTGCTCTGTAGACCAGGCTGGCCTCAAACTCAGAGATCCGTCTGCCTCTACCTCCCTAGCTCTGGGATTAAAGGCATGTGCCACAACCACCTGGCTATGCAACTCAGTTTAAGTAAAATAGTAATTGGAGAGATATCACACATTTGAAATGAAAGAACAGGAAGGATTATTAATGGTTGAAGGACTAAGATGGAACGGGGAGAGGAACTGGCAGTGTGTGAGTTAACACCAAGGGTGTTTGAAAAGCCTTGTGGAAACTCACTGTTTAGTAAGCTAATTTCAAACTACAACTTTATGAAATAAAAAAGTTCAAGTGGAAAAGAAAGAAATATGAGAATCAACTGAAGGGTTGTGAAGCCAAGTGTACTTCCTTATTGTACTGTGGAAGAAGCATCCAACATCTTGGACCATCATGGTGGATTTTAAACTTCCCATCTCCTCCTTTTATTGCGTCTTTGGGAGGGTTCAGAGGACTCTTCCTTTAACAAGACCTGAAATCAGGACCAGTGGAGCATATCAACTAGTCCCTGGACTATGATTATCGAATCACACCAAAGCTGGCAAGTCAGTTCACAAAGGTGCAGAGCAGAGCAGAGTGTGAAGAAGGATAAGAACCGGAGATGCAGACATTCTCACATACCATTCCCGTGAAGTACTGCATCTAAGATAGAACTTTTTTTTACCTTCACTTATGAGATTTTTATGACTGGTCAAACAATAAAAAACAGTCCCAAGTTCACAAATAAAATACCAGAATACCAGTTGCAATTGTTCAGTGGTTAGTAGCATTTACTGCTCTTGCAGAGGAACTGGGTTCGGTTCCCAGCACCTGTATGGTGAGTCATGCCATTCTGTAACTGCAGTTCCAAAGGATCTGAAGCCTCTTCTGAGGGCCATGGACTCCTCACACATGTGGAACACATACATACACTCAGGCACATACACATACACAAAATAAAATAGGTATTTTTAAATAAGAAAAGCTAAGGTATTAAATTGTTGATTTCAGCACACCAGGTATCAGGCTTTAAGGTGCAAAGAGGTATCTATACAGCTATCAAGTTAGCACAACTCTTCTTCGGAGCCTTTATAATTAGAAAACACAAAATCTTTGCTCATTCACAGATGTCTTCTCTACCAGTAGATGTGTCTGTGGTGGTTTGAATAAAAATGTCCCCTTAGGCTCAGATATTTGAACATGTCCTGCCAGTTGGTGGTACTGTTAAGGGGGATTGGGGGGCGTTTGGGAGGTGGAGCCCTGCTGGAGGAAGTAAGTCACGGGAGTGGCCTTTGAGTGTTTACAGTCTCACCCCACTTGCAGTTCACTTTCTCTGCTTCATACTCATGGTTGAGTCGTGACCTCTATGCTTCCTGCTCCCACTGTCAGCCTCTTGCTGGCTGCCTTGTCTCCCTGTAATGACGACGGACTCATCTCCCCCTGGAACCATCAGCCCAAATCAGTTCTTCCTTCTATGAACTGTCTTGGTCACGGTGTTTTAACAAGAGAAAGAACTAGTTCAGTGCCCATTTTGTTAGGCCCAATCCCAACTGGCTAGCACTTTAGCTCAAACACGGGAAGCAGAGGTTTATTGCTGGTGAGAGTCACACCAGATCTGTCGATGAGAACTGACAGCACAGACACTATTCACACCTTTCCCTGTGACATCTTTGGACNGTTTCCATGACCCTGNCTAAATGCTTCTCACACTCTATCCTTTAGCCTCATTTCTCTCAATCTTTCTCACATAGTTGTGATTTCTTGATTTAATACCACTTCCTGATATCTGTTTTGAACTTTGGAATCTGTGTNTGTGTTTGTTTTACCACATACATATATTATATATGTATACATACATTACATATACTGTTCTGGTACTAGGGTTGCCTTAATTAAATGCATTATTTGACTAATTCTGAATCATACCTTGAGTCACAAGTCTGCATATACAATNCATTATTAAGAACAATCAGAGAATATCATTTCTGAAGTTGTCAATCTGCTCCCTATATTCTGGGAAAAGTATATAATCTTGGGCATTCAGCTTCCCCACCTCTGTACACAGATACAGGTTTCAGCAGCACTCCCATAGCAGTTCCTGTCATAGATGGTCTTTTGAGAAGACTCTTGATTTTTATTATCAGGAGATGCAAGTCATAAGTGTCCGTAAAAATGTGCCTATCCCTCTGACAGATTCCTCAGTTTGAAAGTTTCATCTGAAGGAAGATGCAGAGTTAGGAAGATACAACTGCTTTCCAGTAACTGGACTCACAACATGAAACACAGTAATTGCTGTTATCTATCCCCTCATCATCCCCCACAACCTCTCCTAAAAATGACAAACTCGGTCTTGTAACACAGCCTATACAAGTCCTTCAGCACTACCTGTGTATTATAATCCCTGACATTTTTAGTCTTCTTTGCATTATATTTGGATTTCTCCTATGCCTGTCTTAACATCCATCTCATCTCTATAATTTCTGAGGATGTGTTTATTCACCATTTTTCAAGTTGTTATATGCCACAATTTCACACTTCATATACTTATTAATTTCTTGCTAACTGCAGATATGTGAGTTGAGTAATGGATTCAGTATAGTCCCTTAAAGTGTTTGGCGTTGTTTTGGCTGGCATTCATGTTACTTTTGGACAAAATTGGTCTTTTTTTGAAGCCTGTTTTGAAGCTTTGTTAGGGTTAGGTACAGACTATCTCTCTCACTGAGGGCAGTGTAGCAGTATGTCTGAGGTATGATACCTGTAGGGGCTTAACTGAACTCCCTGAATGGTAGTGGAGACTCCTCTCTTCTGCCTGGACATGACTAGACGCCTGCCACCCTGTATGGGCTCTGGAAACTATTGAATTGGCAGCTATTTGCCAGTTGTTTAAGAGCCCCTCCCTGTACACAGGGCTTAGTGCTCAGCCAGAGACTACACTCAGCAGAAACTTTATGCAGATTCCTCTACCCCTCTCTACTCTCTGATACTTTACTCTGAGAATTCTNGNTGTTTCAGCCTTCCTGAGCTCTGATTATCTCTTACTCCCTCAATGGGTGTGTTGCTCAGATTTCTCATGCTGCATGTAGTCAGAAAATGTCTTTAGGTAGAAAGCTAAGTAATCACAGAGCTTGTGTCCTGAGTTTCCTTGCTTTTGAGGGGCACAACCCTGTGCTTCCTCTTGATCAGTGTCTGAAAACACACAGATGCATGAACACACGAACACACGTACACACACACACAGACACACACACACACACACACACACACACATGCACAGCTAATTATTTTCAGAAGAAAAAAAAGTCCAGTCCCAGGTACAACATGATAAATAGAAGCTTTGAGTACTTTAAAAACAAAACAACAACAACAAAAAATTCTGTGATCAAGATCTAAAAAGTCTGTGGCCAAGATCTGTTCTTAAGGACTCTAAGCACAGTGCTTTTTTTTTTTTTCAGTTTCCTGGTTTATCCTACTGTTTATCAGTGAAAACTCCCGCTGGAACTTGTGGGAAAGTTCAGGTTTGTACCGTCAGAGTAAGTGGAGGAGGTTGAATATGTCTTANCATCAGGAATTATCCCTGAGGATGAGGAGCTGTGAAAGGCTCTAGNAAGGGGGTACATTTGTACACCTTTAATACAAANAAGCACAGGTTCTGTTTATAATCTTCATAATTTCCTTCTCTTTTTCTGTTCCTTGCTTCTCTCACCTTTCTCCTTCTTTCTTGCCTCCTTCTTTCCTTCCTCCGTCCCTTCCTTCCTCCTTCCCTCCCTCCCTCCCTTCCTACAGTGGCTGGGTTGTAAACTGGTCAAATCACATTTGGCCTAGGGTTCTCATTGTTCTGTAATAGAATCACTTGAGACTCTAGGGGCAAATCGTGTCTCCCAAAAGGATGCCAAAGTCTTCAGGGTGTCACAGCTCTCAGGAGGAACCAACCCTACTAATCTTGGACTTCTGACTTTCAGAACTACCAGACAATACATGTGTGGTTTAAGCCACTTACTCCNTGGTAACTTATTATAGTAGTCTTATGAAATCAATACACAGAGAAAACTTTATAAAAAAATGAATATCAGTTTCCAGCCCTAGAGATTCTGATTTAATTGGTCTCTGGAAAATGTCATTTTTAGAGCTCTACCAGGTGATGTGCAAGAAGCCTTGAGACTTGGCTGGAGGGCTGGGCTGGTGCTGGATGGAGTCTCACTGTAGTCCACAGTCTTCCCACTTCATTCTTCCCCAGCAGACACTCCTGGAGACTTTCCATTCCTTCAGGATTGCCAACTTNGGGAAAATTATGAGAACTCAGATTATGGTTTCTTTATGATGTTTCATATTTAACAAAGTCACCTAGAATTCAGCATTTCTAGACTCCAAGAATTAGTATGTGAAATGTAGTCATATTACAGCCACAACAACCTCTCTATTAGTGTTATGTTATTCAAGCTTTATCCCATAGTTTATACGGCCAGAAGACAACTGCCAAACATTCGCCTCTGTTTCCACTAGAGAGCTGTTTGTGCTATTGATGTCTGCTGGCTCACATCAACAGAGGCTCTGGCTCTTCAACAATTGTTATTTTTGGGAAGTTCTCCTCGACCCTGAGGTCCTGTTTGTGTCTAGGATTCCCAGCCTTTTCCATTATGTCCTCTGACCCCATGCACCTGTGTGGGAACAGAGACTAATATTAACCTTCGCTGTCCTAGGCAACTGAGATTCCACACCTCATCATGTCTGGATATTACTTCTAGGAAACATCCTTGCCAAGGATAAAAGGCTAACATGAGTCATTATCACTTTTCTTTGATTAATAACTTACCAGGGAGACAGATCATCCTAAGACACTTGGAGTAGCATTTCCTGTTGTAAAGATGTCCCAGAAGACATTGGGGGGTTAAGGGGTAGCAAGCCAAGCATCCAGCAGAGAGTTGAGCTCATCAGAAAACATTTTGGAATGTTTAACTGCTTGCAATTTTTTCCTTTTAATCAATGAGATGTTCCTAAAGATGACAGAATGTGTGCCTCCAAAGAGACAAAATTCTAAATATGGTACCAGACAAGCGTGATGGCCCACACCTGTGACCCAAGCATTGGGGAGGCAGAAGCAGGTGGATCTCTGAGAATTTTAGGCCATCCTGATCTATATAATGATTTCCAGGTTATNCAGAGATACATAAAGAGGCTATGTCTCAAAATAAATGAATAAGGTATGAAATCAACCACTATAGCATCTGCCCCATGACCTCTTCTGTTCATACATCATTAATCCTCCTGACATCTTTGCTCAAACCCCAGTAATCTTTCTCTGCCATCCCTCTCCATGTCTACAACTGAACAATGTAATTCAGGACATAGTTTCTGAGCACTTCTTGTAGGTGTCAGGTATTTCCCAGAGTTAGAGATATGATATCATGATCTTCTCTTCTTAAAAAAGCAAATAATAAGTTTCTTTACAATAGTGATATTCATACGATTGATGTATGGTANGAAAAATACATTAAAAACAGGAGACACTGGAGAGTTGGCTGAGTGGTTAAGAGCACTGGCTACTCTTCCAGTGGGTGCAGGTTTGATTCCCAACACCCACGCAGCAGCTTACAGCTATCTTTACTTCCAGTCCAGGCAATCTGATGCCCTCTTCTGGCCTCCATAGGCAACAGTATGCACATGATATGCACAGACATGCATTCAGGCAAAACATACATACACATAAAATAAAAAGACATTCTTTTAAGGATGGGAAGAAAAAGAAGATGTTGTTAATACTTTGTTTAGGATGAACAGAGAACAATTCTCTGACAGGGTAACAGAGCAACAGAAAAGTGAAGATGGGGACACAGTGAGCCACGCGGTGAAAGGGATATGAGGAGGACATGGCAATTGGGATAGGCTTTTGACAGCTCACTGAGAGAGCTACAGTCTGCTTATTCTTCTCCTCGATGTCAGTTTCAGTTCTTGAACAGAACCCATGCTTAACATTTATTCATATATTTTAATGGAGAGAGAAAAATAAAAGAAGGCTCCTAATTAAGCAAGCATCCAACTGTGCAGATGATTGTGTGCACTGGTTAGATTCAGCTCCTGGCTAATGGGTCAGCACCCAAGTC